>OZ023302.1:2555135-2670755 GCA_964007245.1 Hypomecis atomaria
ATCGGTCTATTGAAGTGCCGGATTATTGAAATTATACTGTACTGAAAAAGGATAAAATAATTTAAAAACTTCGACGCGAATATACGTTAGATAATAAACTTAAAAAGATTTAATAAGTATTGTTGATCTCTCGCGGAGTCTGTCATATAAACAATTTTCATAGCATTTCCCTACGTACGTCGATGTATGTAGTACTTAAGTATGAGAATCTAACAACGCGCACTGAGCTAGCGTGGTGTGTATAGCCCTATCGCCTAATGGGTAAGCTTATGTTGCGCAGTGGTCTGTCAAAAGGCCACTATGCAGGATTATCTGCTTAGCCTGTACTAAGCCGTAAAGTAATTGGTTAAGACCATCATTATGAACAACTTTTCCATCCATCCATCCATCAGCCATCCATCATTGGAGATTCATAGGGGAAGCCTATGTCCACTGCTGGACATAGGCTTCCCCTATGAATCTCTAATAAGACCGGTTGGTAGCGGCTTGCATCCAGAGTGATCCTGCGGTCTTAATGAGGTCATCCGTCCACCTTGTGGGTGGACGTCCTACGCTGCGCTTGCCGGTACGTGGTCTCCACTCGAGAACTTTTCGACCCCATCGGTCATCAGTCCTCCGCGCTATGTGCCCTGCCCACTGCCATTTCAACTTGCCAATCCGCTGGGCTATGTCGGTAACTTTGGTTCTTCTGCGAATCTCCTAATTTCAGATTCGATCTCGCAGAGAGACTCCGAGCATAGCCCTCTCCATAGCTACTTGGAGCTTATTAATAAGGCCCATAGTAAGAGACCACACATAGTAACAACTTTTACTATGGATCAATTCGTAATTTGAGAAAAAATAATTATGTTTCGCAATAAATGGCAAAACCGCCTTCCATCGCGTACAAAATTCGAATATTTCGCTCGAATTGTTTACATTATTGTTGATTTATCAAAAACGGTTTCTGTAAAATTTAAATGGGACCACCTCGAGAGTATGCCCTTCTGAACTAAAAAATAATTTATCGATTTGGTTCACAATTGGTAAAATTATCGGTGTTCATCGTGCAAAAAAAATCGGAAATTTCGCTCGAATTGCTTACATTATTGTTGGTTTTTCAAAAACGGCTCAGCCGAATTCTGTAAAATTTAAATGGGACCACCTCGAGAATATATCCTTTTGAACTAAAGAAGATTTTTTGGATTCGGTTTACAATTGGCGAAATTATCGATGAACATACACAAAAAAACATACACACGAACATAGAACCTCATCCTTTTTGGAAGTTGGTTAAAAATTAGTTGTCTCATACATTTATTTGTCGATGCCGAATTGCAATTTTGTATGAAACAGCTTTTTTTAAACGGTTTTATTTAGCTCACCCCGTATGTTTTATTAAACGGTTTTATTTAGCTCACCCCGTTTGTTTTATTTATTCTTTATTCTTGGGTCAAATTTAGTAATTCAAATTTCACCCTCTTCCTGTCAACCGATTAATCTGAAATTTTGTATACGCTTTGGATTTTGGTGACAATACAATTATGTTTATTCATTATCATTATAAATTCAAGATGGCCGCCGCTACAAAATGGCGAATAATTTATGTTTTATTAATCCCATCAATATGGGTATCAAATGAAAGGGCTCAACAAGCAGAATACAATATACTATAAAAAAATAAATCCAAGATGGCGGCCGCTACAAAATGGCGGATAACGTAGGTTTTATCAATCCCATCAATATGGGTATCAAATGAAAGGGCTCAACAAGCAGAATACAATATACTATAAAAAATTGAAATACAAGATGGCGGCCGCTACAAAATGGCGGATAACGTAGGTTTTATCGATCCCATCAATAAGGGTATCAAATGAAAGGTCTCAACAAGTAGAATACAATTTACTATGCAAAATTGAAATCTAAGATGGCCGCCGCTACAAAATGGCTGATAACAATTTTTTATCAATCCCACCAATATGGGTATCAAATAAAAGGGCTTGACAAGAAGAATACAGTGCACTATACAACCTCAATATTTAAGATGGGCGCAGCCACCAAATGGCGTATAATAATAAGATTTTAATTTAGAAATTAAATCTGTAATTTAGGTATCTGATTAATCCAGACTGAATCCACCACTAAAGTCAAGATTTTGTATCGTGTTGAGGACTGTGTGGCGTTAGGGTGGCTAAAAATGATACGTCGTTGCAGGGACTACGTATAGAGGAGTTGGACTGCAATAAACTAACGGGCAAGAAACCTTGCAATAATGAAGCACTAAATGAATTAAACAGAATGTGGAATAAATACTAAAAACTAGAAAATAAAAATAGGTAAAAAAACTTTTTAAGTTAAACGGTTTTATGTTAAACATACATTGCAATGTTTAAGATAAATGTACTAAAAACCAAAAAATAATAAAATAGATACAGTCGTGGGAATTATAAACATATGCATAGACTAGACTAAAATAAAACCGTGGGGCACGTCAATTGTCTACAAATTATCGACTTAATGTGCGATAGAAGAATCGTTTAATTCGTCGTTAAAATAGGCAGTTGGTCCGCAGACGGTGAGGAAATTACTTACTATTTTCTTGCTCATGGAAATTCCAATAGTTATACACTCCATGTAAATAAAAGAGATGTTTCAACTAGTTTATCGTTGGACATTCACACTGCTGGCTGGCGAGGAATCGTTTCACTGCTCGTCAATGATGTTTTATAAAGCTCGTCAATGATGTGTATTCTAGTTCAATGCTGCTCGTAGTTTGTCTTTAATCGACAAAACATATGATAAAAGTACTACTCGCTCACCACTATGAAACCCTAAAACTCGCTTATAATCGAGCTTGCTAGCTTGTTTCCACATTCTAGCCCTACTTATCACACGTCCATCGTTGTCGGTTGAACAACTGCCTAATTATAGTGTAACATTACAAAACAAACATTTTAATCAACGATTGTAGACAATTGACGTGCCCCACGGTTTTATTTTAGTCTAGTCTATGCATATGTTTATAATTCCCACGACTGTATCTATTTTATTATTTTTTGGTTTTTAGTACATTTATCTTAAACATTGCAATGTATGTTTAACATAAAACCGTTTAACTTAAAAAGTTTTTTTACCTATTTTTATTTGATCTCTTATTCCGGATTGGTTTCATAGTAAGTTGTTTATAATGATGGTCTCTATCACCCCCTCTCGGCTTTTATTAAGGGAAAATTTAAGTCGTTTTATTATGTGAAAGTAAATTTGGATCGTGTCATCTATCGTTTCCGTGGTGTAGCGGTTATCACATCTGCCTAACACGCAGAAGGCCCCCGGTTCGATCCCGGGCGGAAACATAGTTTTGCAGTGTGATACATTATTTTATTGTTAAATTAAACTGTGTTGTTATTTAATTTATTGACAAAAAATTAACGACCAACTTCATTATGGTTTCATCCGAAAGTAGATTTTTTGCTGTACGCTTTTACACGTGCTGTATTTCATCCATTTTCTTGAACTACTTGAAAACAACACAAAGTTGGTAAATATTATGGAACTATCTTACATCAGATAAGATAACACGTATTTTATAATAGTGTAGGATTATTATTATGAATCTGTTTTGTTACAGTTTTAAGATTTCAACGAGTTTTATAAAAGCGCCATCTGTGTATATTTTCCTAAACTATCTTACCGAATATACCTACACGTAGGTACTCAAGGTCGTGTAGACTGCTACGCTGTTTGCTACGTTGTGAATTTTCATTGTAGGCTTTTATATTAGTGTTAATACATTCTAATAGATGGCACTGATCTTTCTAGGTAAGTAAAAACGTTGACTGCCCATGAATAAGATACTAGTAGTTATCCGAAAAATAGACCTCGCGGCACATCTCTTTAACTGAATCTTTACAAGTATGCCTCGACTCGGTCTTGACCGATTTGATTCTACTCGCAAATCTTTTTAGGATTTAGATACTCAGCGATGTTGCCAAATTGTATCTATAATTTAAGTATATGTATAAAAAAAAAAAAACAAAAAAAATGGTTCATAAATAGCGCGACAGTAAATTTCCCCCTTTTTGAGGGAAATACCCCCAATCAAAAATCACCGACGACAAAATAATATAAAAAACTTTCTTTAGTGTTGTATTCGATTATAGTTCGGCCGTTCAGAGAATGCGTTCCTGACACGTCATCTTGAAAAAATGTTTTTGACCGATATCTCGGAAACTATGTACTTAAGTGCAAAAAACATTAAAATCATTGTTGTAGAAAATAAAATTTCGCATCTTTTGTTTCCAGTAAACTTTTTTGTAAAACTTACCGTTTACGATTTATGGACCATTTAATGTTTTAAGGTCCATTTAATGAAATTTCATTAAATGGGCCATAAATCGTAAACGGTAAGTTTTACAAAAAAAATTACTGGTAACAAAAGATGCGAAATTTTATTTTCTACAATAATAATCCTAATGTTTTTGCCCTTAAGTACATAGTTTCCGAGATATCGGCCAAAAACATTTTTTCAAGATGACGTGTCAGGAACGCATTCTCTGAACGGCCGAACTATAGTAATAGATATGCGAATAGTAGCAAATAGTAGATAGTGGTAGATGGTCATTTTAAAAAGGCCTACTAGTAGGCCACGCGTGTACTGGTGTAAAAAAAGTGAAAGTGTAAAAAGTGGGCGCGTGTACTCTAGTGTTAATGGGCAGTGCACATACCCACGGGTAGCATGGCAAAGGGAAAAACCATTTTATCCACTTTTAATGTTTGTTGTTATTGTCAATCCATACTTGCTTTATTTCCTCTTCGAGGGGATATAATGGTGGAAAGACAATTTGTCTCTATGTCATGCTACCCGTGCTACAAGGGGAGATAGCTCGGTAGGGATAAGTCATCGACTTGGGATTTTTTCTGTTTTAGAAGTTCATATTTATAACAAAATATGAACTCATCAAAAGTTCATATTTTGTTTAGATTTAGTTCTACCAGTAGGTAACCAAACAAACATAATATGAACTTATTCCTACCAGTGGGGGATACTTCGGTAGGGATAAGTGTATCAGACGAAAAAAAAAATCACTAAGGTGTTCATAATTTTGTCTAGGTTCGTTGAAAAATTCGAAATGTAGAGAAATATCAACATCCAGATTAACAAAAGTCGATTTAAAATGGAGACCTTTGTCACTTTGTTCGCTTCCGTCAATAAATAAATAAAAACCATTTATTGCAGGCACAAGCCCATATTAAACTTAACCTAGTTTAAAATTTGTACACTGTAAAGAAGTGTTTATCTAAATAAAAACTATCTGCCTTACCACAAAAGTTAATTATCCCCCGCAATTTGGCCAATCCTTCACAATTCAGCAACGCTAGTTGTTTATTTTAGTTTCTTTATAATATCTCGTAGTATTTCGTCCTCAAAAAGTATAACGAGAAGATACGCGTGGTGAAATGTCAAAACTTAGCTAATTTCGCGTGCACATGTTAGAGTTTGTCGACAAAAATGCCACAAATACAAGCGTTCGGGATAATTATTCTTCATCACAGAGTAAACATAGACGAATTACGAGTAAGTACGATGTCATGTTAGAGGAGGTAGACATATCGAAATATTTCTATTTTACTAGAAATAATATCGTTCTCGTGGGTCGTATCTTAGACGGCCAGGACTTATAAAAGTTGACTAAATATACAGTTTGACATACACGATGCGATGATTTGATCAAATTTTCGCTTCATGCCAACTGGGAGCTCATTCAGTTAATTCAAAGGTAGGAATTGGTAGTTAACGATTTGTACTACTACCTGAAACTGGGCGCACAGAACGCGATGATCGCATCAATTCATCAGATCAGTTCAGTGGAGGCCAAATATAGGTAGTTAACTATAGCTGGTTCGTAGTTATTGAGGACCTTTGAATTAATTGAATGAGCTCCCAGTTGGAATGAAGCGAAAATTTGATCAAATCATCGCATCGTGTAACGTTTCACAACTATATCAGAAAAAATAAAATACTTTTCAATTACAATACTAAGACTAGCATGAAACCGCCATGTTTGAAATGATAAGAATAGGTAATTATTTTTGTTGTACGAGTAAAGCAACCTTATCGCAAGCTTGCTTGTAACAAAAATAATTATGTCTCGAAATAGTTTTTATTTTACCGGATAAATGAATTGTCAGTTTCAATTTGGTGTCAATTTTATCGCTGTAGCTGCAGTCGCGACGCTACTGGTCTGCTGCGGCGGCAGGGCGACACTGCAGCGCAGCAGTGCTGCCGCTGCAGTGCTGCCGTGCTGCTGCTGCTTAGCTCGGAATGTAATCTCATATAAACTCATAGTAACTGTATGGGGACTGGTAGTGCGGAGGCAGCACTGCTGCTGCTGCCTGCAGCGGAGATCGGAATCATACCTTAATGGTATAAGTAGATGTGCCAATTCACAGGAAATACGTACAAAACAACAAGAAATAAACTGGTGTCAAACAGTTATGTTTAAAAAATGTGACGTATGCCCTTTTCAAAATGACATGTTTAATATTTGAGCATACATACTCGTAACACAAACCAACCATATCTGATTTCTAACTCTAATTATCATAATTGCACACTTTTACCAAAGAATCTCATCGTTACCTACCGACGATTAATTTTTTATGACAATGACATTGCGTGTGACAATTAATTTAAGATGAAGAAAGACTATTAACCAATTCTTTACAAATAAGTCGCATTTACTTTTAGTATTTTTCCACTACAGTTAGACTTAAGTTCACCAACGCTTGATTAAGTTAAACGTGTGATTAATGTATTTAAACAACGATTAAACTCGGGTTTTAGGCCCTAGTTCACCAACGTATGTTTAATTTATCAACCATTGGTTAAATCTTAAACAGCTTTTTAACGAAATTTTGCTGTTCAGCAAGCAAAAACCGTTGGTTAAATACAGTAATCACACGTTTAACTTAAATAAGCGTTGGTGAACTCGGGGCTTAGTTTGTCACATGAAATCGTCATCAATTGAATGTCAATAAAATTTCTGGCTTATTTTTGGTAATTATTGAAATGATCTGCTATAAATACATTGTGGTCAGCAAATTGTCAGTTAATTAAGTTCGTATAGGCCGGGTGGCTAGCCATGGTGTCAGAGTTTTAAGCCGCTCAAAGGCCTCTGACAGGGCTAAACGGATAAAACACGACCTGTTGTTGGTTTGTCTGTTATTAATATCTTATACGTTATCTGAAAGTCATGCAAAGGCACAGCCATATCATTTCTTACTCAAAGCCGTTGAGGCCAATTTAAACCCCCTCCTTGCTTTATTACAATTCATCTTAAAGTCCATTTAACAATAAAAACAATTTTTGACGTGACAACGTCTTATAATTCGATAGAGCCGGCTGCCACGCACGAAAAAACATGACTCATGCGGCGTTACCTCGCTCTGAGGCGTTCCATGTAAGGCTTGAAGTGCAAGCGAGAGCGCGGAACGAGCGAGACAAATAAGCACAATCGGCCTTTGCGTTCGGCAGCGTTCGACATACGTTGTCACGTTCAACTATCGTCAGTAAACCGACTTTACAGGTAACCAATTTTTTTTTTACTTAGTAATTACAACTAAAGTAATTAAAATTTTAAGATTAATTAATTAAAAACTATTAATTCAAAACTAATTATAAAGTAAGATTGGATTCATTCGATATTGGTTATTATCATTGTTGAAATAATCATAAAATGAGCTCTTATTTGCTGCATCTTAGCAATAAAACTGGCATTTTTTGCTCTACACTAAATCATCGTCACTACCAGTTGCCGCACATCGGCTTCTCCTATAGGTTGCTGAAATACTCATTTGTATAAAAAAAATCTTTTGTTGTCTGTATTTAAGTTTTGTTTTTTGTGTTTTGTTCATCTATTTTTGCCAACGCAAGTGTCTAACCAATCCATATTTTATTTCAGACCAGAAACTGATTTTGCTGACCGTTTAAAACGATACCAAAAATTCATCCCTAGGCTAAACTAAACATGCCACATGAAATCACCTTCAAATCAATTAAATTGCGAAATATACTCCATTGAAATTTCACGTTAATTTTCCGAATAAAATACGCATTTCTTAACTCTAAATTGTAGTTCTAAAGGGCATTTAGATTTGTGTTGCCATTTAATTATAGTAAAATGTATGGAGCAATAAAATAATGACTGATCCATGTCTCACTGTAAAGTGATACTACAACCTCGACTATTCTAAGTAAATTGGCTTTATTGTAGTTTTTTATTATGTGGTTTTATTCATTTATCAATTTCAACGGCAATTTATAGAATAATTGTTGAAAGAAAATATCGTAGAAGATAGCAACAATATGAAGGTTAAATACTACCGACCTTTACAATAGATATATTTTTGAAACTCTTAAAAGCTACCATAAAACTCATACTTATTTACGAGTATGATGCTTTACATTTTTAACCCCCGACGCAAAAGAGGGGTGTTATAAGTTTGACGTGTCTGTTTGTCTGTCTGTCTGTCTGTGGCATCATAGCGCCCGAACCACTGAACCGATTTCAGTTTAGTTTTTTTTTGGATGAAAGGAGACTTAATCGAGAGTTTTCTTAGCTATGTTTTATAAAAATCGATTGAGCCGTTTAAGAGTTATGGTAGGTTAAAATGGGGATGGAAGAGCCAAAATTCTACAAATGTGCCCAAAATGGTTGTCAATTGAAAGTTTGTTGTCAAATATTTTTGTGTCGGGGGTTTTTTAATTAGGTATATTATATCGAAAATTTTTGAACTTATTTGGAGGATATTTGTTTTAGGAGATAATGGCAACATACGTGTCCTTGCTCTTGACTACATGCATTGTTTGTTCGTGCATTTAGATGAAAACCACGACAACTTGAGATTGAGAGACAGTCCAGAAGAACTTTCTGGGCCATTCCGACACCGATCCAAATACTTCTACGACTGTTTCATGATTGTTCCTCTTTCATCTTAAACCAAAAGCTTCTCAATATCAAAATAACTTATGAAAAATAGCAAAAAGCAACTACCTACATGTTCATGAAAAACTTATATTACCTCGTTTAACTAGATATAAGTATGTAGGTACATCCAGTATAATTGCAACATTAGCTTTGTTGCATTTCATATCACCTTGTGAGGTCGTGGGTTCAAATTCTGGTCCCGTACCAATGAGTTCTTCGGAAATTAAGTGCGGAATTTAACATTACTGAATTTTCGGTGAAGGAAAACATCGTGCGTGAGACCTGCATATGTCCGTAGAAGAAATTCGATGGCATATGTGAATCCACCAGCCCGCACTGGGCTAGCGTGGTGGATATGGCCCATCGCCTTTCGTGGGTAGGCCTACGTCCTGCAGTGGACTATTAAATTAAAAGGCTGATACAGTACAGTAGGTACTTACGAGTATATCACCTTGTCATCGCATATGCCTTATTCAGGAAAATCAAGGAAAAGCTCACCCAAAAGACCTCTATTTCGGACATTAGCTGGAGATTTTATCTCATTCAAGTCCTAAAAAGTCGGGCAATGCACACACAAACGCTAATGCCCTTAAAATCTCTTTAAAAGACTCTAATGACCACCATTTGAGACGAGATGACCAGATAGAAACCACGGGCGAGTGCGGTGGTTGCAAAATGGTTATTAACGTCTTGAGGTCAAGGTCCGGCGGTCCTATACACCTTTATGGCTTCTATGACTACGATAGCGGACAGGCGTAGAGACAAGTGATTTGTTTTTGAAATAAATAAATATTAGGGGACATCTTACACATGGTCTCTGACCCCAAACTAAGCTAAGCTTGTGATATGGATGACAGAGACTGATATACTACATATACTTATTTTAAATACATACTTATATGGATAGTACATAAATAACACCCAGACACAGAACAAACACATATGTTCATCACATAAATATTTGCCGGGACCGAACCTACGCCTCTTTGATCCAGAAGTCAGAGTCACTGAGCCACCGAAGCAGTCGAACAAACAAGAAATTACTGACATGATGTACTCGTCTGATGTACATAACAATAAAGACCCATTCACACATCATTCAAGCCACCGTTCCCACACAGTTCCGTCACAGTACCGGCACCGTACCTACAGTGAAAAGTATTCTTTCACACATCCCCTATGAACGCATCTCCTCGTACTGTACTGCACCAACCTATTTAATAGTCCAATGCAGAACGTAGGCCTACCCACGAAGAGTGATTGGGCCATATCCACCACGCTGGCCCAGTGCGGGTTAGTGGATTCACATACGCCATCGAATTTCTTCTACGGACGTATGCAGGTTGCCTCACGATGTTTTCCTTCACTGAAAAGCCAATGGTGTGATATTCCGTACATAAATTCTAAGGAATTCAATGGTACGGAATCGGGATTTGAACCCACGACCTCACGATTGTAAGGCGAGTATCATTAACACTTGTCCACCACGGTTTCTTTTGTTCACTTCGCATCTCCTCTTACCTATATAATATACTAGCGGCCCGTCCCGGCTTCGCATGGGTGGACATTTATTTTTTAAACATTTTGGAATAAACCTTGCAATTAAAATAGCCTACGAGTATATTAATCAGTGATAATGTACGATTCCAATGGTGAAATAATTTTTATATTCGGTCCAGTACTTTTTGATCCAATTCGTTACAAATATGCTTACTGTCAAATATTTCCTCTTTATAATATTAGTATTAGCATAGATATCTAAATTTTTCACTGTGTCGATACGGTGCCGGTACTTTGACGGAATCGTGCCGAAACGGTGTCTTGAACTCTTTACTGATATATGTGAATCAGTCTTAAACGTTTTGACTTTTTCATGCTTATTTTAATATTTTCTTGTAATTCAGTGTTGATTTGCGTTTGACTACATTCTGCCCGAAGTTGATTTCTGTGTATTTACAATTTAATGACATTCTTAATCAGAACAGACTCTACAAGCCTTAAATTTACCTACAAGCTCTACATCCAGAACAACAAATTAAGAATGTTAAATTAAAAAATCGGCCAAGTACGAGTTGGACTCGTTCATGAAGGGTTCCGTACCGTATGGGAACCCCAAGACAATAAAATCACGTTTGTTGTATGGGAGCCCCCTTAAATATTTAGATAATTCTGTTTTTAGTATTTGTTGTTATAGCGGTAATCGAAATGCATCATCTGTGAAAATTTCAGCTCTCTAGCTATAGGTTCATGAGATACAACCTGGTGACAGACAGATGGACAGATACAGCCTGGTGACAGACAGACGGACAGCGGAGTCTTAGTAATAGGGTTCCGTTTTTACCCTTTGGGTACGGTACCCTAAAAACGAAATGCTTCGAGAAAGGGATTTGCTTTGCTTACTTGGTTTGTCTTTACAGGACACTATTGTGGCCCCCATACTTATTATGATTAAAAAGCGTTACATGCCGATGATAATGAACAAATTAAATATTAAACAGCTGATTAATGCAGAACTGTTATGTCGTTTCATAACGCACGTTTAAGCACGGTTATTTTGGCAACAGCTATAGAATAATTATATTACTTAAAACGTTTTATATACGTATTGAGAAAGAATTGCGTGCTAGTAAAATAATAAAATTTCTTTGAGATAACTGATTTTTCTAGTTAATTATATTCTATAGCTTATTTATACAGGGTTATTCCTAATCAATTAGCATCCTTTTAGGGGCTTATTCTGTACATCAAAACTAACAAATTTTGTTCTGCGACTTTTGTCAAAACTCAAAAAAAATAATTGTTGTTCCATAGAAAATCGTTCACCCGCGACAAAATGTATGGAACAGCTGATTTTTTTTGAGTTCTGGCAAAAGTTGATAGTTACAATGTACAGAATAAGCCCCTAAAAGGATGCTAATTGATTAGAAATAACCCTGTATATTAATATTCTTTTTTATCAATTTTTTAATTATTTTATTCTTCATAGCATAAGAAAACGTAAGGACATAATTACTAGAATATTTTTATTGCGATGCATTTTATGAAGACCTCTTGTCTTTACAAGTCGTATTTTACAATAGTAACCCTCCGATAACCTGAATGTTTAAAAAATCATAGCATATTCGTTTTTAACTTTTTTTGTATGATCCTGCAACATAATCAGAGGTATTAACTAAATATTTATGTTCTATTTAATTTCTTAATATAACCCTACAAAGTTTCAACAATTGTTTAAATAAGAAAGTTTGCTATTTAATTTAGATTTTATTTCGAAACTAGACGACCCGCCCCGGCTTCGCACAGGTGTATAATACATATAAACCTTCCTCTTGAATCACTCTATCCATTAAAACAAACCGCATCAAAATCCGTTGCGTAGTTTTAAAGATTTAAGCATACAGACAAACAAACAGACAAAAATAGCGACTTTATTTTATACTATGTAAGGATGGTTCCTAGTTCCTACGTTAGGTGACCTAATTGAATATCAACGTTAAGTATGGGGAAAATTGTGAAAAAACACACCTACCTAAAATTCCATATCTAGTTTCAGGGAGGATATTTTATTATCCATATCCATGTTAGTTCATATTAGGTTTTACATTAATAATTGGATCAAAACAAAGACTCAGAACTAGATTTAAATATTTTATGTACACGTCTGTACTTACATCCAATTCAATTTTACTATTAGTCAATTTTAACCATCGAATATTTTGAACAACCAATTAGCGACAGTAAGTTGAGGTTAACGGTCACTTTGAATTTGGATTTTGTGTACTTAATTCATTCATATTTACTTAGTAGGTGGAACTTAAGTATGGTGATTAATGACTTAAGTACACAAAATACAAATTAATTATTAATGAATAGGGAAGATTTATTTAAGCTTAGGTAATTAGTTACTTATTAGTTTTTGGCAATTATGTAGTAGAATGTTACGTCCAAGACAAAGATTATTTATTATCGATATAAGACTGATCATAGCCTAGCTTTAGTTTTTTTTTTATAGAAATAAGTTCGTGTAAAACTAGTTAGTAGTATGCCCTGGTGTCAGAGGTTTTATTTAGACCTTTGATATGGCTAAACGGTGAAACGACAAACGCTTAAAAAGATACGTTGCAAAAAAACTGCGTGTGAATATCAGCTTGTTTGTATTTGTTTGCAAAACCTTCTTCAAGATTGAGTACTAGAGCACGGCCGCGTCTCGCATAAAACTGTGCACAAGCCCTCGCGTTAGTACTCTATCTATCTTTTTCAAGATAAAGCGCGCGGGCTTGTGCACAGTTTTATGCGAGACGCGGCGTGCTTTAGTACTCAATCTTGAAGAAGGTTTGAAATATCGAAAGAAATGTCCTAATTTTGAAACTTTAACCTTGGTGCTTGAATCTACGTATTATTACATTTAAGCCTTGTTCTGTTAAGCAAAAGATAGCAGGTACTTTTAATATCTAGGATAGTTTATTACATCCAAAGTTATATATCAATGCATACAAGTGATTATCTAATAGCCGTCAACCAACCAAAGTGACAATCACATCGACAATAGTACTAATGTACCTACCTAACCTGTTCGTAATGTACTTAATGTACAGTATACGCGAATGAATAATAAACATCGGCACTTGAATATACAGCTAATAGGGTATTTTACTATGTCCAAGAAAATATCTGTAAATGTATTTTTGAGATAGCTTAGACAAAAAGCAATCGGAAAATGTTTTAGATCGTAAAATAACAAAATGAATTTTAAAAATAAATACAAAATATTCCGTTTTTATAAAATAGTCGCCGTTTTGCTATGACGTCATACGGCTATGTAAACATTGAATAGTTTGTCCGGTGTAGTATTTCAGGAACAGCACACCAACGATAACTCATTATTAACCATTTATAATAACTCATTTTAAACTTTAATCTCAAACTTACACACAAAAACACCATCGTGAAAAATATTTACGCGCATTGTTTACATAGCCTAGTGACGTCATTCACGAACACAGAGTAAAATAATGACATCCATCGTTTTCGTAAATTACGCGCGAAATTTTTAAACTGTAAAATTAAAATGCATTTTCAAAGCACTTAACGATTGAATTTTATTTTTTCGTATTTTTTAGTGGTTTATTAGACCAACAGAATCTGACTGAGATACTTTTCAAAAATGAGTGTAATACTCTATTTTTGCAACACAACCGGCGTGCATCATGATGATAACGTGACTTTTTAACCGACTTCAAAAAATAGTTTCTTAACTAGACTGTATGTATTTTTTGTACGTAGCTATGTTATGCGATTACCTACTCGGACAATTATGAATTGATTTTGATATCTGATTGGAGGCATATGTCCATCAGTGGACTTCCTATGACCAATAATAATGATAATGACAGCTTATTTTTTGAAATAAAGATGTCATTTAAGGAACAAAGTCGAGAAGAGTCGTAATCACGGTAATTCATTACCGTGCCGTAATCAACCGATTACCTCTTTCCAAAAGGCGATGTCCACTCTTTATTCGCTATTACTGTACTAGTAATGTACTCAATGCACTACACGTCTTTTGCGGTCTAGATTTTGACAGGTACTATATGACTAGTCTAGTTTTTTGAAAGGTTTTTGACAAGAGGCGTTACATATTGAACATCACAAAGGTGTAACACACATTACATTCTGCTTAATATTACTCAATGGCAATTTACTATTAGATAAAGTTACAAAGTAACTAATAACTTATTTTTTTACTGCAGGAACTCGATGATTGTCATTGTGCCTTATCATAATCGTCATCCAGGTTTGCCACGTCCACAGGTCAGTTTGTGCTAAGCATCCCTTGGAATACAAAATTATCTCTACTCTCGTGTAGAGTAGAGATAATTATGTATTCCAAGTTTTGTTTTTTGTACGAACATATTCTATAACACCATTATGTCAAATATTACTATGGGAACATTTCTAAATTCAACTTTAAAAACAGCTGATTGAGTATTAAGATCCAGTGACAAAACATATATAATAATAATAATAAAATAAAATATTCATTCAAAAAACCTTATTACTAAAAAAATTACACCTAATTAAAACAGAATACAGTTTACTAAAACTTCATCCATATTTAAACAATCGGTGGGGCCCACACTAGGGACTAGGTCCACAGACGCCTGTGTCGTGGGCTCCAGGGTCTTTCACTAATGGCAGTTTTATTATTAATATATGTATAATAACATTATACGCAAGATATTTCAAGAAACAAACTGAAGAAAATAGTTGAAATACACTGTAAAAGAAAGGTCCACTAAATTTAATCTATTCAACTATGCTATTTTAATTAATCCTAAAATATTTATGGTAATCATTAGGCACTTACTACAAACACTCCTTTACGACAAAAGTGATCCCAGTTACAATGATAAAAATTGCCTAATACCTGCCACTTTATTCTATCGTACGGCTAGACAGACGCGACCAAAGCGCCACCCTTTTATGGTGGACATTCCGCGCGTTAGAACCAAGCGTTTCGAATCCTTATTCCTCATACGAACAGCCAGAATGTGGAACGCTTTGCCTGGGTCTGTCTTCCCGCTAAAGTACGACGTGGGTGTCTTCAAATCCCGAGTAAATAGGTATCTTCTAGGTAAGCGTGCTACACCATAGACCGCATATCTGCTTAACATTGGGCAGTATGTAGTCAAACGCAAACCTATACGGAATAAAAAAAAATTTTGATTTGTTCCAACCAAATCAAATCATTTTCCCACAAATATTGTACAATTTGATTCAATCAATCTTCCAGTTTTCTAAAAACCGGACTTCAACAAAAGAGTTTGCAATTATCAATTTATTCTTACGCAAATTACTTAATTCTCACTTTCTCTAGAAATATATTCAAGTTATACTTGCAAGTGCGGGCATCGTTTACGGCGTTTGCATATTTTAGTTTTAAAGCAATTAAAAGACCACAAAATTATAAATAAACAGTAATTTTTAACCGACTTCCAAAAAGGAGGAGGATCTATGTTCGTGTGTATGTATTTTTGTTTGTGTATGTTCATCGATAATATCGCCAATTGTGAACCGAATCGAAAAACTATTTTTTAGTTCGAAACGATATACTCCCGAGGTGGTCCCATTTAAATTTTTACAGAAATTTGCTTAGTCGTTTTTAAAAAATCCAACAATAATGTAAGCAATTCGAGCGAAAAATTCGAATTTTGTACACGATGAACATCGATAATTTCGCCAATTGTAAACCGAATCAAAAACTTATTTTTTAGTTCGTAAGAGTATACTTCCGAGGTGATCCCATTAAAATTTTACAGAAACCGGCTGAGCCGTTTTTGAAAAATCAACAATAATGTAAATAAATCGAGCGGAATATTCGAATTTTGTACGCAATGGAAGGCGGTTTTGCCATTTTTCGCGAAAAATAATTATTAAGGTGGCATTGCACTTATTTATTACATCATAATGATTAGTTTGTTAAGAGCAAGTGCCTTTATTAACTTCAGCATAGCACAATAAAGCTTTATACTACATATTAGGTGACAACACTAATACACAAAATTAGAATACAAGTATCTCTAGATAAAATTGGGCCATTCACCAGCAAGCTGGCAGCAATATTAAGCTGAATAGCAATGCTTATATGTTAGAACCGACAATTCAATGTGTAATCCGAGCTACTCTTAGTAATTTTTTAATCTTTATTTTTTAAGAGATGGTGTATGATAAAGCATGATAATTATATCATAATTTTATCTACTCATTACTTCCATTTATACATAATTTCGCTATTTTTAACAGCATTCTAATCATGTTAGGGAACAGCTTGTAAACACACAATAAAAAAACAATAAATAAAAATACATTTAAGCCTGTTCCGATAAGGGATAGGTTAGAATACTGTTACACCAACTAAAATTTATAGAATTAATATTTGGCTACAAAAAAAATCGGACCACCGGAGTGGATCGGAATCCCAACCCACTCCACTACAACCTGATTTAACTTCTCTCAGTTGTAAATGCTCAAACTAAAACCATTTATTGCAACATATGAAATTTACCCGCGGTTCTTAATTAAAATGTTTTATATAGTTATACATAATATTAAGACCCTGATAAGGGTATGGCAATTTTATTATTTGTATTGTAACGATTTATTATTGTTATATTTTATGCCACCTCGGTCGCATAAGATGGTTTATGGTTATGGTCGTAGAAGTCCAGCAGAAGAATCACGGTATCTAAAGAATGTCGTTGTACTTTGCTGATCGATAAGAAACACTTAGATAAGCAACGCTATGGGTTCTAGAGTTGCCCATCGGGACCGTCAAAATTTTCTTAATTACTACGAGTATTTTTGACTTACGTTGATGATACATAATAGAGTTTTGCGTGTCAAATACGTTTCTAGCATGGTCATGGTATACCTAGTGCTTTATTGACCGAAGCGAAAGCGAAGGTCTCCGTTTTAAACACGGCGATTTTGCTTTTGTCTGTCCAGATGTTGGTTTTCCTCTAGAGATCGCATTTTTCAACATATCTCGACGAAACTTGGCACACAGGTTCTATTTATTAATGGTTTCTTTGTCGTCGGCGCTTTTGATAGGAGGGCATTTCCCTCAAAAAAGGGGAAAATTTGCTGTCGCGCTATTTCTCAGCTGATTTCGATAATTTTTGGCAAGATTATTTAGTATCAAATGCTTAAGTAGATTTCGGCAGTATGAATTTAATCGGTCAAAAGCAAGTCGAAACTCACCAACATGCACCCTACACACACATTACGCAATCGAAAAATGGAAATTACTTGTACTCCTATTTAAGTAAATTACTAATTAAGCGAATTATGAGATGTCTTATTTAAAAGCGGAAGAGACTAAATCTCACAACACAGGATCACCCTATTTTTTAAACGATATAAAACGGGACTCACTCACGTGTACTACAGTCATAATATGACTATAGTTTCGGTCGCGTTCGGCGACCTTTCTCAAGTTGGCGAGTGCTAGCACGTGGAACCGTCTTCAATGCACGGCTCCGCGTGCTAGCACTCGCCAACTTGAGAAAGGTCGCCGAACGCGACCGAAACTATAGTCGTGTTATAACTGTAGTACACGTGAGTGAGTCCCGCTTTAAATCGTTTAAAATGTGTGAAAACCACGTTAATTTTCATAGTAAAAAAGGATCACCCTAGTGTGAGATTTAGGGTTCCACTCTGGAAGTTTGTAAATTTAATCTAAGTACCTACTAACACTACTTTAAGAATTATCAACATTCACTAACTCCAATACATGTAACTTTTTGAGCAAAATAAACGTTATCTTAACTTATCTAACCTACGCTATGACAGCTAGTTTTTGTCGCCGAAAGCGAAAACGCAGACGTCACAATCACAACTCGCATCAACTAACGAACCTTACCTAATTCATCAGTCACACTACACAACCGAGATATTGGATTATAATAGACGCACCTACCTCGTATTATGTTAAAATTAAAATGTCACGCCTTAATGTACAAAATCCGGTAACTTTTTTAACGCGAAATACTTCCTAATGTCAATGACTCTACATTTTAGAGTTAATATAAAACGGATAAAGTTAGTAGTAGGTAGACTTTAATAGTTACGTAGCCAAGTGGATTGGCAAGTTGAAATGGCAGTAAGCAATGCACAGAGCATGCTTTCATCTATCTATTAGTTATATGACTGCTAGACATAGGCTTCTTCTATCGATCTTTAATAAGACCGGTAGGTACTTTTCATTACGCTCTAAAACTTAGATATACCCTTTTAGAGCTTAATGAAAATTAATGGTCAAGTACCTAATAAGAGAGACGCTATGAATATTTTGCATAAATACTATACTTAAATACTACAAGAATGTATTTTCGTTCACTCATACTCCGTTTTTACTTGATCTATATGAATATCCACCCAAAATTACAAAATTAAATTGCCTGGAAGATATATTTTTTGGCGAATGCTTAACGTGTTACGAGTATAGCCAAGCTTATAGATTTTAATTTTTTACTGTCTGTACTTATATTATTCTTGGTGTCACGATAAAAAACATTTATCTATAAACAGGGAGGCCTTCAGGCGGCCTAAGAACTCTGACAACAGGGCAAGCCATCCGGCCTATCCGAACTTACTTACTTTTTTTTCTACAGGCTTAAAGGTAATCAATTAGCATCCTTTTATTGCCTTATTCTGTCCATCAAAACTAACAAATTTTGTTCTACGACTTTTGTCAAATCTCAAAATATAATAATCGGCCAAGTAAGAGTCGGGCTCGCGCACGGAGGGTTCCGTACTGTATAGGGGCCCCTTTAATGATTTTTTTTTTTTAATTTAATCATTGAAGTAAATATACAACTAAATATTCTGTGAAAATTTCAAGCATCTTTCTGTTACCATTATTAATATAGAGCGAAAAACAGCTGAAATATCAGGTTTGTTAAATGGGAGCCCCCCTTTATTATTAATTTTATTCTGTTCTTAGAAATTTTTGTTATAGCGGCAACATAAATACATCATCTGTGAAAATTTCAGCTTTCTAGCTATTACGGTTCATGATATACTGCCTGGAGACAGACAGACAGACGGACAGACAGACAGCGGAGTCTTAGTAATAGGGTCCCGTTTTTACCCTTTGGGTACGGAACCCTAAAAAGTAGGTACTGTTCCATAGAAAAATATCGTTCACCAAGTCGCAGAACAAAAGTTGCTAGTTTTGATGTACGGAATTAGCCCCTAAAAGGATGCTAATTGATTATCAATAACATATTAATAAACAATAACAGATATTGTCATATTTTTAAACCTTTATTATTACGAGTTTAGAAATAAATACAATAAAAACTAAATAAACTTTTTATCGTCGGTCACGCATAGTTCAAAAGAAAGTAAAAACAAAACAATTGAATAAGTTTAGCATAATAGGCAGGTAGGCATTGTATAAGAATTATAGTGGACATCTTCACGAGCGATGTAATCGGTAAAAACTTGTTTCTTATAATACCAATAAGCTTATATTTAACCATTTATTCAGGACGTGTTATAAGAGCTTTTTGCAAATAGCATATTGAAAAATTTGTTATAATAGTAATACAACGCATATAGTGACCCGTATTTAATAAGTAATTTCGATTTTTGAAGCCAACATTTCGATTTATTTTTAGTGTTCCGTACCCAAAGGGGAAAACGGGGCCCTATTACTAAGACTCTGATGTTCGACTGTCCGTCTGTCTGTCTGTCACCAGGCTGTATCTTATGAACCGTGAAAGCTAGAAAACTGAAATTTTTAAACATTTAAGGGGGGCTCCCATACAACAAACGTGATTTTTAGGAGTTTTTTTGCTCGCTATTGATAATGGCAAGAGCAATGGGGCTAAGGAGGCTCCAACACGGTACGGAACCCTCCGTGCGCGAGTCCGACTCGCACTTGGCCGATTATTTATTATGCACAATGGGTATTACGCGTTCTTACCTACAACCTAAATATATACAAATTGTATGGTATAAAATGCAAAATTTTATGGTATACTTGTATATAGCAGTATTTCTGTATAATCGTAACATTGTATAATTTTGACTAGTATTTTAGTCTTATAATACGTACTTTAAAGTTTAAGTCAGTGACGAGTAAATCTATTCTTGCTGGTACGTGACGTGGCACGTTCGTTTGTCACTGAAACTAGCTGGATGCTAGCCAGTCTCCTTAGAAATCTTTAAAAGCATTCTATGTTTGGCAGTGGACTTCTCACAGCTGGTATAAGGCAGATTTGAACCATTCGTCATAGATAAAATCGCTAGTAGAAATGGCGACCTATATGCGTTACACAATTTTGTCCAGTCCCCTCGACGGTGTTGATTTAAAAATTATGCCTCATATGCTAATCACGAGGCTGCATAAGGATCGACCTCATAAATCCTTGTTGACGTGACAACGTCTTATAAATTGGTTTGCCGGGTGACACTTCAAGAAACTGCGTTGCGCTCCGCTCACGTTATGCGTTCACAATGAGAGCGAGTGAGAGGCACGCGTCCCTTCCACTCGGGCATGGTTAGCCCGCCTAAGAGCGAGAGAGACAGACATAAAGTCGTTGTCACGTAAAACTTTCGCCCGTATACCGACTTTACAGGCAACCAATTTTTTTATCATACAACACGGCTTCTTGTCTTTACCAATATTATAAAGAGGAAAGATTTGATTTTTTGTTTGCATCGAATAGGCTCCGTAACTACAGAACCGATTTGGAAAATAGGTACTATGACTGTTGGAAAGCTACATTATCCCCGGTGAACATAAGCTATATTATATTTTTAAAAATATAAGGGAAGACTCTTTTTGAATGCCCCTTTTCGCCCCGCTCCAAACAATGCGGGACGAAAGAGGGCCTTCAAAAAGAGTCTACGTCGATTCGCCCCACGGGCCGAACAGCTTGCGGGGCGAAACCACGAAAGAGCCCTATTTGTATTCTTTACTCAATCGTACCCGGGCAAAGCCGGGATGGACAGCTAGTTTTACATGAAGAAGCTTTTTGATAACATCTTTTATATAGTATACATCTATACATACCTATCTGTAACTAATAGTTAGAGAGTTTTGGCGGGAACGCGAAAAATCATGTCGCTGCCGCATTGTATTATTTTGCAAAACTTGTGTTTTTTACCGACATGCAAAAAGGAGGAGATATTTTGGAGTGAGGAATGTATTTTTTTGTGTATGTTCATCGATATTTTCACCAATTGTTAACCAATTCAAATATTATTTTTAAGTTCAAAAGAGTATACTCCCGAGGTGGTCCCATTTAAACTTTATAGAAATCGGCTGAGCCGTTTTTGATAAATAAACAATAATGTACTTGTATGACACATAGATCCGCGCACAGACACGGTGAAAGTCTAATTTTAATAAAATAACAATATAAACATGTGAAAAACTTACACTTGACACTGGCAAATACATAACCATGCGACGCCAAACTAAAAGAAAAAGAAGAACTAGTAGTTAGCTATCAATCTATCTATTTACAAATTTTATAAGGGGCTTGTTTAGTGTCCCTCAATAAACTCAGGGTATAATATGTACCATTGACACTAAACTCATAATACTACTACATTTCTACGAAAACAAAACTTTGATTCGTAATCAAAAACGCATGCCTGCAATTTCAATAAATAAGCAATTTATAATAGTTCATCAGTAAGAGGCCACCAAAAAGCCGTTGTGGTCTTACTGTAACGACACCGGCCTTACAATCGTGAGGACGTGGGTTCAAATCCTGGTCCCGTACCAATGAGTTCCTCGGAATTTATGTACGGAATTTCACACCACTGGCTAACATGAAGGAAAACATCGTGAGGCAACCTGCATACGTCCGAAGAAATTCGATGGCGTATGTGAATCCACCAACCCGCGTACCAGCGTGGTGGATACGGCCCAATCACCCTTCGTGGGTAGGCCTACGTCCTGCAGTGGACTATTAAAAAAAAGGCTAGTACATCGTCAGTAATACATTAGGCATAGGTGATTCATAAAATACTAAAACCTATCGTTATTGTTTCTAGATCTGTTACATAAGTATAGCAAAAAACAGAATCTTCATTTAGAGGTCAAAAACCTTGCAGCATTTGTTTGAAAACCAGTCCAGTGAGATCTGGGTATTTATCGTGAGTACTTTTGCTTTTTCAGGAATTTATTTAATAATGCCAGCTAAAGTGGTATTTGGTAATGTAATCTGTGGTAGCGTAGTGGTAGAAAGCTTACCTTATTAATGAGAGGCGTGTGCTCAAACTGGTACGTGGTACGTGCGTTTAGAAACACCACATGTTACAATACATATTGTGGTGTTTTTCAAATCATCAGAAATTGGCGCCTACAATTTTTACTATGAAAAATGGTGTTACATGTGGGCTTCTTGCATGAATCAATAGGTGGACGTCCATAGAGTACGAAACGATAGTAACCTCAAATCTATAAAAAATGTAACATGTGGGGTTTCAAAAACCATCGATTCAATTTTATATACCGTTTTAAGGGTTCCGGGGCCTATTAAAATTAAAAATATTAAAAAAACGGGAGCCTATTACTAAGACTCCGCTGTCCGTCTGTCTGTTTGTCACCAGGCTGTACGTTCGTAGATAGGTAAGTATTCGTCGTAGATTGGCCTATGTTTCGAAGCTGTTAAAAAATGACAGTAAGTACACTATAGTAAAACTTGTGTATTTTGTCAAAACGTTAAGACATTTTTCGAACATTAATATTGATGTTGACGTATAGGAGGGCAGGAGGTATACAACGTTATTTATAATCGATAAGCATCCTTTTAGGAGCTTATTTTGTACATCAAAACTAACAACGTTTGTTCTGCTATTTTTTCATAACTCAAAATAAAAATCCGTGTTCCATACATTCTGTCGCAGGTGAAAGATATGGTATGGAACACCCAATTATTTTTTTTGAGTTTTGATTAAAGTCGCGGAACAAAAGTTGTTAGTTTTTATGTACAGAATAAGCCTCTTAAGGGATGCTAAATGATTAGAAATAACCCTGTATATGATCGAATAGAAACCTATGTTGTGAAATTGGAAATTTCAGAAATTCATAATTATAAACTAGATAAGTACCACACAGAATATACACACGCAAACACATGAATTCATAATACGTACACAAAGAAGTCACAAAATCTGTGCCCATACTTATAACCCGGTCAGAATATCTGTGCACCTCGCTGGAATGCGGCGCCTCTCCCGCTTCCCCTGTCACCTCTCCGCGCACTCCCCGGTGCGACAGTACGGTTAGCATCTTCGTTGCCGATACACGTCCCGATAATAATTTATGTCCGGACGGTATACTAGACGTCCGGTAATGTATATACGTCCCGATAATTCGATATGACGTCACGAAGTCAGGTGCACAGATATTGTGACCGGGTTGTACACTCAAAAGACATCAGCCTCTTTTCTCTCTGTCGGGAAAACAAAGGTTGTTGATCTGACCTTCTGTAAAATTATTCCTAATGTATAAATAAGTGTAGATGTTTGAAAGTGAATACACTTTGCTAATGAAATAGTTATATTATATAATAATAATATGATAATGAATGCTAATAATGGCTTCATTTAGAGTAAATTTAATATAAGAACAAACCGCCGTAGCCTAGAGCATAACCGTCTTACCACAAAAGTTTTACGCACGCTTTAGACAATGTTTAACAGTACAAATTGAATGATTAAGAAGTGTTTAAAGAGTGTTCAAATCTTTTGTCGTAAGGCGGTTAGTGTTCGTTCGTTTTAGAAACGTAAGGTTTAAATACCGATATGAAATTCAATGAACACATTTTTTTAAAGAATTTGCTAATGGATTTTCAATGTACCTACTGACTTATATGTTAAATAAACACCATGAAGAAAAAAATTACAAAAACAAGGGAACTTTTCTTGTGTTTAGTTTTTCTTAATTTTAGTACTATGATACTCGTACATGAACAACTTACAGTTTTCTACATTCGGTTATTTGTTAGTTAAATCTTAACAAACAAGAACTGAGGTGTCTTAGTTGAGACATTGGGTCCGTGGGGGCCGGGAGCTCTTATCATTTTCAAAAGTCTTTTTGAGAGTCTGATGGACGCGACGCGTGACCGAAATGCTGGTGTTTATTTGGCTCAACGCATAAGCATTGCCATTCAGCGTGGCAATGCAGCCAGCATGCTGGGCACGCTGCCAACTGGCAGTGGGCTTGAGCATTTGGATTATCTTTAGACCTTCAAAGTTCTGAGGATGATCCAAAGCTTTTTATGTAAGAGTAGTGTAGTTTTGTTCTTGTTAATAAAGGCACTTTTATCCGATAAAAAAAAAAACAAACAAGAAAAATATTAAAATATGAATAAATTCATTTCAGTCATACGGCATGAACTGCGAGGATTACTTAAGTACCTACTAATTGGACAAACCACCACATAAAGATTGCAGATTCATTAATCATACCTGATGTCAGAATCTTTCAATTGCTCTTTTTATAGATCTAATAAGTAGGCCTATATCTAGCAGTGGATGTCCTAACAAACGATGACTTCACAATAAAATTAAGTAACGTATACAAACAGTTATGGTCTCTTTCATTAAAAATTACGGAATGATACACAAGGAAAAGAAATTGCCCGTGACTTGAGTACCTTGTGACGAAAATCACATAATTTCATTCTATTAATTCTTTGATTATACTTGTACTAGCCATGTTATTTGGAGATTTTTATTCGTCGGTTGTTCTTTCATCATCATATTAGATCTTCGTCGTCGTTTCAGCCATAAGACGTCCACTGCTGGACATAGGCCTCCCCTAAAGATCTTCAATAAGACCGGTTTGTAGTAGCTTGCATCCAGCGTCATCAATATTCAATCGTTTATTGCACCACAAAAACATACATCTCTTAGTCTAATTTATAAACATCCTGAGATCATCCGTCCATCTTGTGGGTGGACGTCCTACGCTGCGCTTGTAGGTACGTGGTCTCCAGTCGATAACTTTTGGATCCCACCTGTCATTAGCCCACGGTGCTATTATACATCATCATCATTATTGCAGCCATAGAATATTCTATGTCGAGATAATTTTTAGGATTTCGTACTTACTCATTGACGTTGCATTTTTTTTATTTAGAATGGGCAGCTGCCACTCTATCCCAGAAAAATAGAATAAATTGACTTTCTGGTTTTATGAGGTAGCAAAAAAGCCTAGAAGAAGCACCGACCACTCGTGCCTCCCTTCATGTTCACCCATAATAAAATTATTTTTCGCATTAAATGGCATAACCTTCCATCGTGTACAAAATTCGAATATTTTGCTCGAATTGTTTCCATTATTGTTGATTTATCAAAAAACGGCTCAGCCGATTTCTGTAAAATTTAAATGAGACCATCTTGGAAATATACCCTTTCGAATTAAAAAAGATTTTTTTGATTCGGTTCCCAATTGGCGAAATTATCCATGTTCATCGTGTACAAGATTCGGATATTTCGCTCGAGTTGCTTACATTATTGTTGTTTCTTTAAAAACGGCTCAGTTGATTTCTGTAAAATTTAAATGAAAATACGTCGGGAGTATACCCTTTTGAACTAAAAAATAATTTTTCGATTCGGTTCACAATTGGCGAAATTATCAATGAACAATCACAAAAAAAAATATTTACACACGAACATGGAACCTCCTCCTTTTTGAAAGTCGGTTAGAAAGGAAAAATTGCAAAAAAAGTCAGCTTTACCATACATAAAGTTCATTGACTCGACGAAATGGAGCAGCTGTTTTTGTTTCGTAATTTCTTAGTTTATCTCATAGTAAACGTTGTTTATAATTATCAGCATGTAAACTTTCCAAAACAACATCGAGTACATAATAAATTATATATCCTTGTACAATTATAATAAATTCGCAAGGGTGTTTGTTGGTTTGTTTTTTAATCTTCCACGTAGCAACCGAGCTACAGATCGTCGTTTTTAGGGTTCCGTACCCAAAGGGTAAAAACGGGACCCTATTACTAAGACTTCGATATCCGTCTGTCCGTCTGTCTGTCTGTCTGTCTGTCTGTCTGTCTGCCTGTCTGTCACCGGGCAGTATCTCAATAACCATGATAGCTAGGCAGCTGAAATTTTCACAGATGATGTATTTCTGTTGCCGCCATAACAACAAATACTAAAAACAGTATAAAATATATGTGGCATCTCATACAACAAACGTGATTTTTAGGAGTGTTTTTTTGCTCGCTATTAATAACGGCAAGAGGAATAGGGCTTCCATACGGTACGGAACCCTTCGTGCGCGAGTCCGACTCGTACTTGGCCGATTATTTGTATAGATATAGTACATACTTCATAGATAGGAGACTATCAAAGGTTACTTTTTAAAGCGGGAAAGACCACGGGCGAAATCTATGCTAATAAACAAATTTCAAAATGTAGAGAAGCAAAACCAAATATGCAGCTAGTCGAGCCATGACATAATAACAGAGATGAAATAATGATTACCTACTATTATCAAGAGTAAAACATTGTTATAAATTGGTATGAATGCCAATTTTGGGAGCAATGCAATCATATTGCTACTGTAGCAATTAGTAGAGTTTAAATGGAGGTTTTTGAAAGATCAGTAAAGTATTTTTTAATACGGTTAACTTAAGTAATATAATCGCTAAACTTACATAGTAAGTTAATAAGTAAGCTGATAGGACGCCTGGAAGAAATCGCCATGGGTGATAAGGCCGTCACTTTATAATCGTATATGTTGTCGTATATGTATAAATAGTGTTTATTTTTAAATTGTGGTTGTAAATAAAGAGTTTTTACTGTCTGTTTGTCTGTCTGATAGCTTTGTTTGGTAATTTTAATAGATCAGCAAAGTTAAGCAGTGTTTAGTACGGTCATTTGTATGATGGGTGACCAAGGGTGACATTTATAACTGAGCGCTAACGTGACTGCAATAACGGTAAATTATTTATAGGTCGACACAGAGATGCCAAAGCAAAGACCACCAAAGTAAATAACCAAAGTTACCAACATAGCGCAGCGGATTGGCAACTTGAAATGGCAGTGGGCAGGGCACATAGCACAAAGGACTGGTGACAGATGGGATCGAAAAGTTCTCGAGTGGAGACCAACAAGCGCAGCGCAGGACATCCACCGACGAGGTAGACTGACCAAAGAAAGAAAGATTTTTTTTTCTTTCTTTTCTTTGTGGTTATAAAGATATTGATTGATATTGACCCGTGGCCGTGGCCGTGGTGGTCTAGTGGTAGTGACACCCGCCTTGCAATCGTGAGGTCCTGGGTTCAAATCCCGGTCCCGTACTAATGAATTCCTTGGAATTTATGTACGGATTATCACACAACTGGCTTTTCGGGGAAGGAAAACATCGTGAGGCAACCTGCATACGTCCGTAGAAGAAATTCGATGGCGTATGTAAATCCACCAAATAGGCCAGCGTGGTGGATATGGCCCAACCACCCTTCGTGGATAGGCCTACGTCCTGCAGTGGACTATTTAAAGGCTAGTACAGGTCTTCAGCCAGGTTGAAACCTAGCACCAGAACACCACTCTGCTTATACGACTTACATAATGCATTTAGTACCTTAGTGCGTTTAAATCAAACGCTGCCTCAGGTACAAGATTTGAACTATGTACAACTTTGAACAGTAAAATGTGTAAGGAAATTAAAAATATCTTAAACCAAGACTGGGAAACCTGTACCAATGAATTTTATTTGAGTTTTACGTACGAATTTTTCGAAAATAAATTCCACAAGAAAAGTTTGTAACTTTTTAATTTTAAGAACTCTAAATTTAAATTTTCTTAGATTTTAAGTCCTTACATTTATATTTGTTTGCAACGCCCTAACAGGGTATGTACCTAGCTATTAAGATTGCATTGTACATAATGCAAGAAATAAATAAATACCAAATACTAAAACGATAGTTTGCGCTACGTCTATTTATTTAGTTAGAAAGACCAACTTTACTGTCAGGTTCTAATTGTGGTTTATGGTGTTTCACACCAAAACAATAGAACTACCATTTTAAATTTTCATCACAATTATTTCCTGCACCAAAAGCTTAAACACCGAACAATAACTACTTCATTAATCCAAAACCCATAATAACACAAATTCACCAAAAAAAAAACATGTAATTTATTCCTAAGCCTTATCTAGATTTCTCTGACCTCGCGAGCTTTACCAAATAGATGTATACAAATTATATCCACTTAGATCATGCTTTAGTACCTATACATTACTGTCTGAGCTTCGTAACACTAACATCTCAATAGACCTTCGAGACTCCATTGTTTTCCTTTTCGCAACAAGATGCGCCTATTCTAATTGTCGAATATTCATTAATTTGTCTAGTAATGCCCTAGACTCTACCACTTTAACAAAAGCTCTGTCAATTTTAAAAAGGTTTGACTACAGAGGTCTTAGTAGACTGGTGGTTTGTGTGAGAAAGACCAGATTTGCTTGAGCTGTGATTTTGATTTGTATTGAGAAAAGAGAAGGTCTAAGTTAAGTGGTGGTTGAGTATGGGAAGAAGATATAAGCGTAGTGTATGGTCGCACGCGTACATTTGATTTTGTGGATTCGGCCAATCGCACCGCTTTGTATTTTTAAATTTGGAAGTTCCTTTTTTGAAGTGAGTCGCGGATTGTTTTTGGCCTGTGTGTTGTGTTGTGCTATTTAATTTACGAGTAATTTTTTTGTTTGTAGTTTTTCGTCGGAACTTTTGACGGGAATTGATCAAGGTGAGTGTTTTGAATTTTTATGTATTTTAATAGGTTGTCCTGTCAATTTTATAAACGTCCTATACATTTTTATAATATAAAAAATATAACAGAACTGATAAAGAACCACAAAGTTCAATTATTATTAAATTATTCAATTTTATTTACAATCTTACTGTATTAATAAATAACAAATTTTAACTACATAAAAATTAATTTAATTAACTTTCTATTTATTTTATTTCATGTAATAAAAATATTACAGATCTGATAATTCACCACAAACAGCAATAATAAAATAATTCCATTTTTTTTTCTATATTATTAAGACTTAAAACTAAATAACAATTTTAACTACATAAAAATATACGTGTATAAAATAATCCAAAAAAATCATATTGTTTACATTTCATTATTTTTAAGATCTCAAAAATTCTGATAAAAGCAATTTAACGTACCTAATGTTAGTAACATAATTATTTATCGACAGTTACATAATTTCATAATTTATTCTAACCGAAGAAATTCCTTAATTTTTATGAATACAACCCAGGAATTTCTTCAATACTCATCTCATTTAAAAATATAATTCTCATCAGTATGTTATTCAATACCTATTACTATGTTAAAACTTACGTTTATTATCAATAAAAATACTATATCACTACGTGTTATGAAGAAAACTCGCCCTTTTGTTAGAACAAAGTTTTTAAATACATATTTTTTGTGAATGTAGGACATGTAGGTAGATAAGAAAAACAACAAAACTGCTATAAGTATTGACGAGTCCTTATTAATAGGTAATGACGAGCTCCCGTTTATGCTATTTTCCTAAATGAAGAGCTGGCGAACAAAATCATTAGGTACTTATTTTTTTACAGTAAAGGTAAAATACTAAATGACAAGGATAGTTAGAGTTCCATTTTTTCAAATTTTCATTCTGTATCAATTATCACATTCCCGTTATCAATGTAAATAAATAAATGGGGCCCATTACCTATAGTTATTTTTGCATTTTTTTAGGACATGTCCATTTCTGCTTGAAAATGCAGTTGTTGATGTTTTATTTATATGATTCAGAACCAATTTTGATCGCCAATTTCTTCAGGATTTTGTAGATACACTAAAAACCTGAAAACGCAAAAAAAAAAACACCACTACCACGGACATATCCGCTTTTTTACGCCGGCTCCTCAAATTTGTAAATTTCATTTTGTATATTCCGGAAGGTTTACAGTCAAACCTGGATAAGATAGAGTTGAAGGAACCGCCGTCTCATTCTCGCTTATAGAGGTTTTTCACTTATCCAGGTTTCTCACTTATCCAGTTTCCGAAGTGACTTCCCTCTCTTATAGAGATTAAAAATACGTCTAATTTGTATGTATGTATCTACATGCGTGAAGGATGATAAATATGTTTATAAATACACATATCTATAGTTCATTCGTAACCAAGCAAAGCTGAGACAGGCAGTTGTTTGATCAATAAATCAAACTTGTTGCAAACACCTTTCAATTTTTTGGTGCCACTTAATAGATAAGTTATAGCTTGAAGCACCTACAAGTATAAACAACTACAATGAAATACAAACAGTACAAACACCTCTTCCTGCGTAAGAAATAAGATATTTTTGGAAGTTACGAGGTATAATAAAATCGGCAAAGGCGAGTCTGATTCGCGCACGAATGGTTCCGTACTGTAGCGAGCAAAAAACTCCTAAAAATCACAATTGTTGTATGGGAGCCCCCCTTAATTATTTTATTCTGTTTTTAGCATTTGCTGTTATAGCGGCAACAGAAATACGTCATCTGTGAAAATTTCAGCTGCCTAGCTATCATGGTTCATGAGATACAGCCCGGTAACAGACAGACAGATGGACATCGAAGTCTTAGTAATAGGGTCCCGTGTTTACTCTTTGGGTACGGAACCCTAATAAATCACTTCAACGTATTGAATAATCACAGAGAATAGATAAGTAGATCAGTAAGCGCGCGAACCAAATAACAACAATGGAACAATGTGTAACTGCCATTGAACGACAGTTCTTTGGATCAGCTGCTACGAGTATGAGTGTAATGTTCTATCTAGCAGGTTGTTTAAAAACTCATTACTATAAGCCGCGCCACACAAGTTGGCGGATGTGAAGTCAGCTACAAGCGCAGTATCCAATCCTGACTGAAGCTCACATAAAGCCACACGTTGATTGGCTATTAGGCCCAATTATTAAAGTGCCATCGTAAATTGAATAGCAACGTAAAAAGTTTTATCTCTATCAAATGCCTAAAGTGAAAAAGAAACAGAAATATGCTAATTAGCTATTATAATTACGATGGCGACTTCGTAATTGGGCCTATTGGGCAGCTTGTAGATAATTCACATCCGCCAACTTGTGTGGCGCGGTCAAATAAAACTAGTAATTCTCCGAAAAGTTATCTCGCGAAACGTCTCTGTAACTGAATCTTCATTAGCCTAAGTATTATCTCGACTCGCTCTTGACCGTTTTGGTTCATGCTCGTAAATCTTGTTTGGATTTACATGTATACCAATATTATAACGAGGAAAGATTTGATTGTTTGTTTGCATTGAATAGGCTCCGAAACTACTGCACCGATTTGGAAAATGATTTCACTGTTGGAAAGCTACACTATCCCCGGTGAGCATAGCCTATATAATATTTTCAAAAAACTTAGGGTTCCTTACTTTAGCCAATCGTACCCGGGCGAAGCAGGGACGGGGAGCTAGTATTAAATAATCTTGCCAAATATTACCGCAATCGGCTGACAAATAGCGCGACAGCAATTATTTTCTCTTTTTGAGTTAATTGTATATAAAAGTTAATGTTATAACTAGAAAGAAAACTATGTTTTTTCGTAATCGTTTTAGCTGATGGGCATAGTGCTCCAACAGCATCACTCAGATTCTATACCTCGCGTCACCTAAAAAGAACGCTGGAGCTTCAAACTGCCCGACGAAATTTAACTCCTATTGCTTACGTGATAAGAGTTAAATTTCCTTGCTACAAATAAAGTTGCGTCCTAGGATATTTAACTCCTATTACGTATGTAATACGAGTTAAATTTCCTTGTGCGCAGTTTGAAGATCCAGCGTTCTTTTTAGGTGACGCGAGGTATAGTAGGACACTCAGATGATACACCATTGGACAATAATACGGACCTCCAATATCTCTGCAGTCATTATAAAACTCAAAGTACTAACAAGGCTTGCTCCAACTACTGGCTTATCAAAGTTGTTTCACACCCATACACCACCGATCACCATCACAGACTGGCACTCCAGCCCGTCGCCCAAACTATCTCTCTGTCTACCCTCATTCTATATACTCCTCACCGTCGCAATACCGAAGTGTGTTGCGACTATGTGTAGGTACCCTCTTTAATAAACGCAGCTAACAATCGTGAAAAATAAATCATTATACATATAATTATGCATGTTATGTGCTTACAATAAAATGCAAAGTCAATGGTTGTGTGCAGTGTATGTAGAAAAATGTTTATAAATAATACCTATGCAAACTTTATATTTGATGTATAATTAAATGAATTATTATAAAATGTCACTATTTAAAAATGCAAGAAATTGAGATCCTGGATAACATGTAGCAGCAGAGTGCTATGCAAAATAAGTAATTTAAAACGAGCCAAAGCACGACGGGTATATCTTGCTTAGTACAGGAGTTCCTATGGCCACCTTTCGACTCCATCATCAGATCAGCTCCATGGTACCGTTTTATTGCATTGTCACGCGAAATACATATGCGTGCAAAATTCCAGCTCAATCAGAAACCGGGAAGTTAGTCAAATTTAATTTGCAAGATTCCACCCGAACTTATATGCATTCCATTGCAAGTTAAATAAAAGTTTGTAAAATCGATATTGCACTACTGCCCAAATGTGTTTCATTTGGAAATAAGTAAAGAAATATCTCTTTTGGTATAGAAACAGTATTACTATGGTAGCAAATGTCACTTTGACGTACTTACAGAAGATGCATTGCGCAGCGTCGCGTTGCATTGCGTAAATAAGTAATACAAAGACGCACAGATGCTTCGGTACTCGTGGATTCTTTGTATTCTCCTGACATTTGGGACATTATTAGTTGAGAAACATACGGCCAATCCACAATAAAAGGTCGCGTATTAGTTGACATGTAATTTAGCTAATTTTAACTATTTCATTTGAGCTCATTTTATGGTGATTCACTGTTATTTAAAAGCATTTGTGGCTTGCACGTGAGGATGACAACAGATCTGGTATGTTGGTATAACGCTAGTGTTTTGGAACTGTACAGCTTTTAGTACTTGTAGGACATGACTTGCGTCAATACTTTGGCGCTGCCACATCTTCCTCAACCTCTGCAGTTGTTATAATCTAGGTGTAGTTTTCTAAAGTGTAATCCAAGGGTGATCGCGAAAAAAATCTGCTGCTCTCAAGACTTTGTCGCGAGTCTATTAACTTTTTGTATGAAACAGCAGATTTTTTTGGGATTTCACGGTTGGTCCCGCGTTAAAAGTTGTTCAAAATGTTTAGTACACAGACTGAAAGTACGCTACAAGTTAGTAGAAAATGATAAATGCAAATTTAGCGTGTTTTCAAAATACGAACTAGCTTAGTTGGGAGAGCGTCGGGCTAGTGATCCGAGGGAGGCAGGTTCAAGTCCAGCGTTGGGGACAATTTTTTGAAATGTTTATCACATAAATAAATTCTTGGGACTGAAAGAATCCGAACGAAACAAAATCCCAGTGAAATGGACCCAGTTTGTTCTTTTTAAACATGCGCAATTTGAACACAAATTATTATTTTAGTGTGCGATTACTCCCGTACTAGTATATAAAAATAATAGACCCAGTAATTAGTACCCACCAGCTTTTTGCATAGTACCAGCCTGTGCAGGCTTGGTGTTGAGATATTGGCTCACCGAAAAGTCAGTGATGTGTAAACCACTATCAATGGCTTAACTTTTCTCGTAATGAAAAGAAGCACGTGCCCCGCAGTAGGCAAGATATAGTTCAACGAAGAATAAGATTCCAAAAACGGCAATGAAAAACGTTTCAAAACATACTTACCAAAACGCAATCATAACCTTTTACAACCGATTTCCAAAAGGGAGGAAGCCCTCAATTCGACTTTATACTTACATATATTTTTTGTTACCTTATAACTTTTTTATCAAACACGATTTTGATGATGACGGCCTCAGTGGCCTATTGGTTAGTAGCCCTGACTCCTGGGCCAAAAAGCATATGTTTGAATTCCACCAAGGACAAGCATTCTTGTGATAAATACCTCTACTTATATGTTTGCTCTGAGTTTGGATGTTATTATCCATCTAAGTGTGTATTTAAAAATTTCTAGTAGGTATATGTACTAGATTTGATCCGTCTCTGGCAGCAATTACAAGTATCACAATATCTAAAATATATATAATTGATTCGATATGAAGTCAGTTGTTACGATATTGTTAAAAAAATATGTACTTAAGTAAGTGATGAGTGTGTTTTGCATATAATCAAATCACAAAATGTTAGTCACGTAAACTTTCAAAGTCTACAACAAATCAACATAACGATTTTTTGCTTCTAACAGTAAACAAACTGAAAATGTAAAACTGTGCATATATAACACGGTCACTTGTGTTATTTTAGAAATAAAATGTACCAAAAACCACGTTAGTAAATAGGTACAATCATAACCTCAAACCGTACCGCTTTACCGAACTGAATGAAGCGCATTAGGCAAAATAAGCACATTATTTGTTGCACAAGCTATCCAATTCTAATGGCTTTCAGTTTAAACGGCTAATGTCCTAATACTCCTAATATCTTAGGCCATTCGGAATAACCTCCAATAGAGAGTTTCGTCATCGGAGTAGACTAGGATTATATGCCTGGAAGGCTATCTGAAGGTTTACATTTTAGACTAAGTAGGCACTTTTATTTATCTGTCTACTAGCGACTCGCCCAGGCTTCGTACAGGTGTATTATACATACAAACATTCCTCTTGAATTGTCTCATCTATTAAAAAAACCGCATCAAAATCCGTTGCATAGTTTTAAAGATATAAGCATACATGAGGACAGACAGATAGTGATATTAAAGTTGATCGTGATAAACTTAAAAATCATTACATTTTTATATTACCTACATATTATACAAAACTGTTTTACATCGTCATTATTACTATTAGATTTCATAATTACTCCAAAAAGTGAATTATGTGAAATGAGTTGAAACTTAGAATAACAAAAACGTACCATTTACATATACTTACATAGTTAGAACCTACATTACGAATTTCAAATAACGTAGGTAAGTAAATTCATAAATAATTCGTAACGAATTTACTAACGTAAAATTCCTGACCGTATATACCGTCGTTATAGTAGTTCCTAACCTTTCCTTGAATTCTCTCATAAAATTATTTCTTTTATACTACACCTGCTCGGAAAGTACCTTGATACTTTATCAAATTTACGGTAGAAAGTACGTCATTGCATATCGAACAAATATGCGGGGAGAAAACACATCTGAGCGGGAGAGAAAATTGTATGAAAATCCATTTCTTACGTGGTTTTTCTTTTTTAATTTTGGGTAAGACTATGCGCTGGTAACCTAAATATCAAAAGCCAAAAAGTTTTTACAGTGAGTTTTTATCTCCAAGTTCGCAAAATGACACTGGCTGTGTGTTGGATGGTGTCAAACAATTTGAAAAAAGAACATGTGAAAATTGCAGACGCCATTGGCGCCATTTTCAAGTGTTACATTAAGCTTCACTAACTGCAAAAATTTCAATATAAATTTCAATTAGTAAAGATTTCGTTTTTTATTTTCCTCGTAGGTGTAGTATAAAGCACTATGTATCACTCGAGAGAAAGTGCGATTCCCGATCTCGGGTGTTTTAAAGCCCTCGCCTACGGCTCGGGTTTCAAACGACACCCTCGACGGTGATCGGTCACTTTCTCCTCTCGGTGAACAATGTACTATTAAATCCTCTCCATCTAAAGTATTGTTCACTCGGTGTGCAAAACAGAGTAAAGTTTATTCAAATTTATCTATTTACTCATGCTCATGTTCCCTAGGATTCGAATATAGAACGATGATTGCGAAATATATGTAGCCAAAATCATCAACTGATATCTTCAAAGAAACTCAAGCTTAGTGATGCTATTATCTATAGTAGTTATAAATCAAAATTGTCCAACCCGATAAGTTAAGATAAGAAATCGGCCAAGTGCGAGTCGGACTCGCGCACGAAGGCTTCCGTACCGCATGGGAGCCCCATTCCTCTTGCCAGTCTTGCCGTTATTAATAGCGAGCAAAAAACTCCTTAAAATCACGTTTGTTGTATGGAAGCCCCCTTAAACGTTTATTTTATTCTATTTTTAATATTTGTTGTTATAGCAGCAACAGAAATATGAAAATTTCAGCTGCCTAGCTATCACGGTTCATGACATACGGCCCGATGACTGACAGACAGATGGACAGACGGACAGACGAACTCTTTTTGCTCGCTATTAATAACGGCAAGAGGAATGGAATGTCCCATACGGTACGGAACCCTTCTAGCGCGAGTCCGACTCGCACTTTGCCGATTTTTTATTTTCTATTTACTCATGGACCAGGTATGTATCAGCCTGTGGACCAAAATCAATGTATGCGGCCATAGCGTTCAAAACAACATTAAAAGTTGCGATAAGTATCTACATACTTATAATAAGTAGGTACCTAGCGCATCATTCACAATACCTCATGTCAAAATGTCAAAATATTTCAACACCATGATGTAACCGATAATCGAACAGAACTTTTAATGCCGATCATTACTAGCATTTTATCTCTGACCTATCTATTATCTAGATGTTATCGAATTCAGTCCAGCCTTTTGTCTGTATTTTATGAAACGGCATTGATCTTATAATTGGTAAGGTATTGAATGTTTTGTTTTTCTTTGACATTATGTCATCGATTGCAATATTACATAATGGGTACATGCTCTATTATTTGAATTATGAAATGTAGCACAATGTACCTAGATGAATAAAACTTTTCTTAAGTAAGATGATCTCCTTTATAGTTTTTGTATCAATATAATAAGAGTGAAAAGGATTTAAGACAGGGCAAGCAACTTAACCAACTTGAATGTGTCAAGCGAAAAAAATTGTATTGAAAAGTAGAGTTTGTGCAAAAAGAGAAGCGACGTAGCAGTCACTTTTAATCAATGCGATATCTTGATTTGGTTAAATACAAATAATCATCCATCCATCCATCAGCCATAGGACGTCCACTGCTGGACATAGGCCTCCCCCATGAATCTCCAATAAGACCGGTTGGTAGCGACTTGCATCCAGCGTGATCCTGCGGTCTTAATGAGGTCATCCGTCCACCTTGTGGGTGGACGTCCTACGCTGCGCTTGCCGGTACGTGGTCTCCACTCGAGAACTTTTCGACCCCATCGGTCATCAGTCCTCCGCGCTATGTGCCCTGCCCACTGCCATTTCAACTTGCCAATCCGCTGGGCTATGTCGGTAACTTTGGTTCTTCTTCGAATCTCCTCATTCCTGATTCGATCTCGCAGAGAGACTCCGAGCATAGCCCTCTCCATAGCTCGTTGGGCTACTTGGAGCTTATTAATAAGGCCCATAGTAAGAGACCACGTTTCAGTTAAATAATTTTAATTTTATAGTGCGTCCCACACTCTCAAAGACTACTTGACTCTTTGAGATAAACCTAGTGTGGGATGCACTATAAAATTAAAATCATTTCATTGATTTAGCAGTGCGCCACCTCTCGTCAATATTCAAAAGTTCTTCTAACTTCAATTGGTGATAACCTGTCTAATACGGGTATCACGGGTGGCGCCGCCAACGCTATAAGTTGGTTAAAATGATAAACACTTCACAAATTCGACGCAAAGGCAGCACCGCAAATTAGCTCTGTTGGCAGAGCGTCGGGCTAGTGATCCGAAGATGCAAGGTTCGAGTCCTGCATTCGCGACGAATTTTTGTACTGTTTATCACAAAAATAATTCTTTGGCAAAATAAATTATTTACAGGGGGCCTCAAACTCGGCTAGGCCTGTATCTTGAGCTCCGATGTAGAATTGTTGCAAATGGATTTTGTTGCCCGCGGTTATCAAGAAATATCTATTACAAATTATTTTAGTTATGTATTAGAGATTAATAGTAAAAGTAAAAAGCTAATAAATTTCAACTAAGTATATCATTATCATCAAAAACTTAAAAATTAAAATTCAATTAAATTATTAAACAAATTTCATCATTTACGCTTCATGACAAGTTTGCAATCGTCAGTTTGTGTCTCTCTTAGTCCAAAGTATGTATGTATTTTTTTTTATCTTCAGTATTAAATCATTCAGTCAATGAAGATGTCGCCTCTTTGGCGTAGGACTTCCCCAGTTGTGCGCAAACTTTCCTGTCTCTTGCTATCCTCATCCACTGAACTTTGTGTCTTTGTGTAAAAATATCTTCCCAGCGTCTGTATTAGAGACTAGCTGCGCCCCGCGGTGTTACCCGCGCTAGCCCGACATAAAAAAAATTTTTTCTTAGATAATCGTAGCCTAGAAGATTAGCCGGAACAAACAGACAGACAGACAGACAAAAATTGTAAAAAAAATATTTTAGTGTTTGTACCGTACATATATTCATATACATTTTTATTAGCCGTACTTTTTTTTATACTACAAATACATGTAATAAAAAACGGTTATTTCAGTATTACAAACAGACACTCCAATTTTATTTATATGTATAGATTAGTGCCTTGTAAATAAACACAGCCATAGTTCAATAACCACTATGTAATCGATACGACTTCATTGTCTCTATTTTCCCACCAGTAACTGTCCTCACAACCCTTTCTCTCAGACAAATACCTACCAGATAGATAGGTATAACCCGTTCCAAGTTTCCAACCTTGCCCTTCCTGTCTTCGCTTTCTACGAGTATAACCTTAGACCTGCAACCTCCACGTTTCTCTGAGCTTGTGACTAGCATAATTTAAGTTCTTGCTTGCATCTCAATGCAGTTATGTTACGCGTCTTATGTTACTTGAAAGCAAATAATTGTGGTGCATCGTGCAGTACCAAGACCGAGTTCACCACCGCTTGTTTAAGTTAAACGTGTGTTCAATATATCTAATCAACGGTTAAACTCGGATTTTAGACCCAAGTTCACCAACAGATGTTTAATTTACTAACCGTTGGTTAAATCTTAAGCGGCTTGTTAACGAAATTTTACTTTTACCAAGCAAAGACTGTTCTTTAAATACAGTTATCACACGTTTAACTTAAACAGGCGTTAATGAACTCGGCTCTAAGGTGTCTGTAGTTGGTTGATTTCGACTTGTAACAAACGTGTAACATACTCATATGACGATGTTTACGGATTGATTTTGGACTTATTCATTATGGAAACTAACCTGGATTTCACACAATAAAAATATATTCGAGAGATCTTATATACACACGGTATTTGACCCCAAACTAAACCAAGCTTGTAATATGGCTGCGATAGAGAGAAACACATACTCCAAATATACTTTTTAAATACTTACTTACATAAATAGTAAACATGAAAAGCTAACACCTCTGTTCATCCCAAAATGCTGGCCCTCTAGCCCGGCTGCCGGTACGTGGTCTACATATTTAAGAACTCTACGAAACAAAATGCTGGCCCTCTAGCCCGGCTGCCGGTACGTGGTCTACATATTTAAGAACTCTACGAAACAAAATGCTGGCCCTCTAGCCCGGCTGCCGGTACGTGGTCTACATATTTAAGAACTCTACGAAACAAAATGCTGGCCCTCTAGCCCGGCTGCCGGTACGTGGTCTACATATTTAAGAACTCTACGAAACAAAATGCTGGCCCTCTAGCCCGGCTGCCGGTACGTGGTCTACATATTTAAGAACTCTACGAAACAAAATGCTGGCCCTCTAGCCCGGCTGCCGATACGTGGTCTACATATTTAAGAACTCTACGTATGCTGCTCGAGCTGTGTGCCCTGCCCACTGCCATTTAACTAGCTAATTCGCTGAGCTATGTCGGTAACTTTGGTTCGTCTGCTTATCTCCTCATTCCTAATTAAATATTTAGCATCGAAGTATACAGGGTTATTCCTAATGAATTAGCATCCTTTTAGGGGCTTATTCTGTACATCAAAACTAACAACTTTTGTTCTGCGACTTTGGTCAAAACTAAAAAAAAAACTCAGCTGTTCCATACATTTTGTCGCGGGTGAACGATGTTTTTCTATGGAACGACTTTTTTTTTTAATTTGGACATAAGACGCAGAGCAAAAGTTGTTATTGTTGTATTACAGAATAAGCCCCTGAAAGGATGCTAATTGAGTAGGAATAACCCTGTATACAGTTCGGAGTTCGCTTTTCTGCCTATTTGCCTCCGTCTGTAGTAAGCTTACAACGTATCTAACAAGGTATGACATAAGAAGAAAACTTGCAAAATGACCGTCTTTGTATCCATTTTCCAGAACTCTCTAATCATCCATGCCACAGATCAGATAATTGCCATGCAGATGAGTCGCCAATTTCCAAGTCGTGAGTTGAACTGCACTGATATTTACTAGTCTGTGCTTCCCTATTCGGTAACACAAATTGACAGTTGCACGATTTGAGAGAGATTTACGATACTGATTGGATATTTGTTATTATTATTGCAAATGTGAATCGTCGTCAAATCTAACATTCGTAATAGTAGTTTATGCAACTGTCATATAATGAAGGGTATTAAAACACGAGTGTGAGTTTCATAATAGTAACGAGTGTTTTAATACCCGTGTTATATGCAGTTGCATACACTATTTTATCTTCACTAGTAAAAATAAAATAAAAATAAAAAACATATTGCGAAACATTAAATTCACGCGTACGTGTATTGTCACAGTGAACTTGGCGCCATTAAAATCTAACCAATGAGAGCGCAGCTGCGCGCGCAGGGCCAATCAGGAGCGAGCGCGCGATGTTATAATGAGATTTTACGATATCGATGTGGATATTATAACATCATGTGAAATTGCTTAAATTGAGTGTTTTGTTGTCTGCGCTATAACAGTAGTCATTATAAGTCAAGTATTGGAAACATAAGTAGAATGTTACAACATTAGTGTAGATAAAGTACTTTATTGACTAAGCAAAGTGATTATAGCGTCTCAAGTTTTACTTGACAATTTTGTTTGGATGTTAGTTCTCTACTGATCTCATTTTCAGCCAATCTTGGTGAAACCTAGGTACACAGGTTCTATAATTATAAATTATTGTTTTTTATCGTCGGCAATTTTTGATCTTTGGTTTGAGGGGCGTTTTCTTCACAAATGGTGGTTAGCTGTAGCGTTTTAATTCAGTTCAAGTATTTTTTTATTCAAAAATGTTGTAACCACAGACTCCAGGATTTGTGCCCTTTGTTAACTAAACACAATTTTTTGATTTTACTGTACAAAGAGTATTATAACATAGTTAAATCTTAGCCTAAGTTATTTAGTCGGTGCATTGCGTGAATGCCACGAGCAGACCGGCGACCCGCAAGCAGCACCCGATCACGAGTATGGCACATGTGCCAGCCATCGCTCTCCTCGACCATATTTGAGGGAAGAGAACGACCAGACTCATGATGCCGCCGCAAGAAGTAGCCTTCGATGGTGAGCATGAACGCTTGAGTGCTTGAAGAACGCTTGCATTATTGTTTATTATAGCAAAAAAAAATCATAAACAATTTTTAGGTCCTATGGCAATTCTCCTTCTCCCGGCCCAGAGCCTCCATCACCGCCTCGTTCCGATCTCTGACGGAACAAGCTGTTCAAGTGTTTTAACGTAGTTATTTGTAATTTGTCCAAATTTATAATTATCATAATTTTAGCCGTGGGACGTCAGCGACAGGAAATTTTATCGAAATTAAAATAGGTAATATTATTTACCGTACTCTACCAGCCTTGTTGTTGATTATTTGTTGTTGATACCAGACTGTGTTGTTTTGTTGTATGATTTTTCTTTCTTTAAAAATTATTACTTAACATACTGACCTGCTCGTATGACAACTAATTAAAATTTTGCTCTATATTACGTGCAAATACAAAGTAAATTTGAATAGGGCCGTCAATCAACACTTGTGACGATTGCCACATGCACCGGCCTGGATTGTTGCAATAGGGCTGCCACATGCTCATACTCTTGAGCAAATATTTTTTAAGTAGCGAACTGTATTGAAATATGACATTAAATGAAACTAAATACTTTTAAATATACATTGACTATCCCACGGCATTGATCTCTTTAAAAAATATAGATACCTTAAAGTGATAACTTGATAATTTAATATAATATTAATTTTATCACAGATTAGGTACATGCGGTATAAAAAAAATCATATAACACATTTTTGTTTCAACTTTAAGAATTGATGGTTAGACGATCCAAGAAAAAAACAAAAATGCCCTATTTATGCCATATTATCATAAAGCAAGACTTGCTTTATGATATTTATGCTTTTTTTTCTTGAATAATAAAAGAAAATGAAACTTTTAACAAAACATAGAGTCAACACAAAGACACAAACACTAATAGAAATAACGAAAACATGTTTCTATTTATTCTGTATTTGCTTGTTATAAATACTTTTGTTAAACGAAGTATACAAAACAAAACCATAGAGTTGCAATGAATTTATACAACATACTCGTAATAATGTAAAATTGACATGCGGATGTTAAATAAAATGTTCAGTATAAGTTTTACATTTCTAGTATCTATGTTGAATTTAACGTATGTAGGTAAATATTAAACGTTTTTAGTGCTTTGTGGCATCCCTAACATATTCACCTGCTTATTCTTCGTCTAACAATGAGTTATGCGATGGTATCAGCACAAGAACCGTGATCTCACGCTTTGATGATGATTATATTGGTGTCAGATCATCTGGAATAAGGCCAAGAGGTGACGCTTTCGGAACAGTTTAGACAGCTGGGCGCTGCCGTGCTTTGGGAGGCATGTTGTGTAGGCTCGTGTTGTGCTTGCGTTTTAGAGTTCTGTTAGCTTAGCATATCACGAAAAAATCTCATTTCGACGTGTAAAAAAAGTTAAAGTTATATACTTCACCCACAGAATAGGCCCTATCACACAGGGCACAGAAGGAGCCTCTTCATACAAACCAAGACTTAGAAATGTGAAAAATACATTTTGTGCCATAGACAACTTTTGAGTGAACTTGCCACTTCAAAAGTGATTACCCAATTTTGTAAGGGAAATATTTACAGATAGAATTATTAAAGAGAAGTCACATGACTAAAAACAAAGCGTAGGTATGTTAACAACAATGCTATGTCGAGTCTCAGCAATAATTAAAGAACGGAACGACATTTTCGAAAAAAGTGTTGGTTGGATCTTTTTCGCTTGATTGGTTCGAAGTAAAAAGGCTACTTTGATGTTAATGAAAATTTTTGATCAAATTCACACATAAGGTAGGGCAGGCTGAGAAGGCCCACTTTTTTACAAAATCAAATAGGTCTTTATTTTATCATCTCAACACTATAAAAACGTGGTTATGAACCCTTCATTCTCTTACTAATATTCAAATAAATATATTTTTTAAGTTGTGTAGAAAATTTGCATGTTTTTTACCTTTCTTAAAAACCCTTCTTTTGGGCCTTACCAAACGTGGCATGTCTAATAAGGCCCTGACAATAATATAATTATTTATCACGAAAATAAGAAATTGAGATTTAAAATTTACAAAAATATGTAAATTGCAATATTTTTCGACTTGGACAAAAGTGAATCCTAACTGATAAATAAATAAATAAATATTTCTGCTAGGTAGCAAAACAACCCGTACTCAGCCCTTTTTAACTTTTTACGGGAATTATTTTGATACAGTATATGTTTTTTTAGGAGTTTAATTTCAAGATTTTTTATAAATAAATACTTCCATACTTTGGGCCTTGATAGACAACACTGGGTTAAAAGGCCCAGCTATAGGGTTAGAAGGCCCAAATTATCTTTTCGGGATAAGACATGATATTTGTTGACCTGAAACGAAATATTTTCTAATAAAATACTCATAAAATGAAATTTCGATCACAGAAAAAACAATAAGAGCATAGGCATAACAATATATACCTACCTACTTCATATCAACAAAAAAGGAAGATAAAACTCCAGTCTAATGGAGACTAGTTATTGGATTGGTGGATTTCTCCATGATTGGTTGATATTGGTCGGCGACATTTCATTTTGTACGATTAGGTGTCTATCTTTAAGGTCGCTGACTTCACCATAACTGTGTGTAGTTCTGACACGTAGAAAGAATAACTCCTTGGTGCGTATACTAGCCCGGCGCCGCAGGGCTAAAAAGGATTGCTTTGAATGTAGTCCGCAACGTATTTTATTTTTATTTTTTAATTTGTTTAGGTTTGTACATATAGCATCCTTCCTTCCTCCCCTTCCTTTCAGCCATAGGACGTCCACTGCTGGACATAGGCCTCCCCTAAAGATCTCCAATAAGACCGGTTGGTAGCGGCTTGCATCCAGCAACATCCTGCGGTCTTAATGAGATCGTCCGTCCACCTTGTAAGTGGACGTCCTACGCTGCGCTTGCCGGTACGTGGTCTCCACTCGAAGACTTTTCGACCCCATCGGTCAACAGTCCTCCGTGCTATGTGCCCTGCCCATTGCCACAAACATGTGATAATAAGGTTCCGCTGTCAATACAGCCAATCACAACCATCATCACATCAGCCGTAGGATATTACATAATTGATTATTTGTCTTGAATATACACATAATAGAATCTAATAATTTACATTATAGCCAATGTCAAAGGCTTTTTATTTATGCAAAATATTTTAAATTACATAAGCGATAGCATATAATTTATGCTTGCGTTCGTAATCAGATCGTTTGTTTTATGTCATCGGACGTTATACGCTGTGCGTGTGTCAAAAAATATCCTATTAAATGCTGTACTGTACCAGCCTTTTTAATAGTCCACTGCAGGACGTAGGCTTACCCACAGGGCGATTGGGCCATATCCACCACGCTGGCCCAGTGCGGGTTGGTGGATTCACATACGCCATGGAATTTCTTCCTTGGACACATGCAGGTTGCCTCACGATGTTTTCCTTCACCGAAAAGTCAGTGGTGTAAAATTCCGTACATAAATTCCAAGGAATTCATTGGTCCGGGACTGGGTTTGAACCCACGACCTCACGATTGTAAGGTGGATGTCATTAATTACCACTAGACCACCACGGCTTCTATTCTATGCTACTCCATAGTAAAACATGCAAAATGACGTAACAAAGTTCACATAGTTTCTTATTCTAGAGAACTTCTAAAATAAACATGATTTTGAGGTCAATTGGAAAGGGAACCACGAAATTATTCGGAAACATGACATTTCGAGTGTTTGGACAAATAACTTACATTGTGTTAGATCACAAGATCGCAGCTAAGGTCAGGTTGAAATTGTTATTTATTTTGATGATATTGTATTTAATTTTATGTGTCACGTGTAGTCTAATTGTAGTAATATAGGTAGTTTTGCAAAATACCAATTGAATACTGGAATTCATCATGATGATTCTTTAGTGTCTGAAATAGCAGATAGGAATACACATTTTGTTTCCCAGATCTGAGATCCGAACTAAAATATCTGTACAAAAACCTTTTCTTTTTCGAAAAACTTACAAAAGTCGCTCAAATATAGCCCATATTATTATGCTTAAGTAGTTATATACATGCCAGATTGATGCTTCATGGACTTACCATTTTAGTATCTTCAATATCATGAGTAACTCACGTTATTTTATTCCTATGTGAATTAGCACCTACATACCTAATTAGGGATCTTTTTATCTTCTCTATAAATAAAAATGAATTGTTGTTCGTTAGTCTGATTAAAACTCGAGAACGGCTGAACGGATTTATCTTATCTTAGTCTTGAAATGTTCGTGGAGGTCTAGGGAAGGTTCAAAAGGCGAGAAGTGAAACGAAGTTCGCCGGGTCAACTAGTATGAAATAAAAATGTAAGAAATGTCCACTTTAAGACAATTCAATTTGTGTTTAAAAATAAAACAACTTTAATCCTTCAATTCTCAGACAGAGCCAATGTGCAATTATGAAATGATACCTAATAAACCTAAATATTTTTTGCAAATTTCACACTTCTGTGAGATAGATTGTGAGATTACCTACGTTTTCTGCTATGCAAATCATGTGAACTCAAATGCCTAATTACTTATTAATGTGCTGAACAGGAACTAAATTTCTAGCTTTATTACAAAATTTGCAAAAATTGTTTTAGTTGGCATAATGTTGAAGCAATTATGGCAAAAGTTTAGTTGCGACTAATTAGGGCGCAACATATGCGCGCGGTAGTAAAATAGGGGTCCCGTTTTTACCCTTTGTGTACGGAACCCTAAAAAGGGTATCCTTAGTCACAAAAAGTATTTGACAATGTCACATATTATTTGTGACTAATGATAGAGTTGTGAAAAGTTTTTATTAGGTATATGTATAATTATATGTATTATTTGGGATAACAAACAATAGCACAATATACATTACAAGAAAATAAATAAGAAGAATTTTATAAGTACTTTGATATGAGTAATTAAAAACGTATTATTTAATCACTCATATTTTAACTATGCATTCATTTTCAAATCAATGCAAAATGGAATAAATATTTAATTTATTTGAATGCACATTTAATATCAAGTTTTATTTTCTCGAATAATATTACGTAATTTTATATCATTTGAACTATGAGTTAGTGGCTTGTTATCGCATTTACAGAGATAATTAAGATTTGTAGACAATTATTACAATTAAAGCTTTGACAAAATGCTACTTGTAAATTTGACAAAGCTTTTGTTTGTTGTACGTTCTCGATAAATATGACCCGTTTCAAAATTCTGCAAACACAAAATGCAATCCTATTGGCAAATTAAGTATCTCGCACTTAGACAAAACAAGTCTCTAGATTGTAGATTGCCTAATTATGACAAATAGTACCTAGGTCACAAGACGTCTATGACCTAGGTACCTATTATTTAGTCATCTTTATGATTCTAGTCTCTGTCTTGCTCATTGCTGTAAGAACATGAGTGTTTGTATAATCGTATTAAAATAATAGGAAATAACACTATAATAAAATTGTTGTTTTATTGTATAATTGATTACAAATAAGTAAATTTCATTTAGTTAAATCTTGTCATCCACCCATCAGGCATAGGACGTCCCCTGCTGAACATAGGCCTCCCCTATAATTTGATCAATCAAGTATTTGACGACCGTCTGCGTACTCGTAATCTCCCTATGGATCTCCAATAAGACTGGTTTGAAGCGGTTTGTATCCAGCGTAATCCTGCGGTCTTATATCCACCTCGTTGGTGCTTTGCTGTGCTTTGCTGTGCTTGCCGGTACGTGGTCTCCACTCGAGAACTTTTTACCCCATCCGACATCAGCCCTACGTGCTATGTGCTCTGCCTACTGCAATTTCAATTTGCCAATTCGCTGATACTATGTAATTTACTGATAATGCAGCAAAATTATTGCTAAGATGTTTCATCGTTCACACAACGACAAACATTTGATCATGAAACATTACGGAATCCCTTCATTAGTGCTGATTGATGCCCTCAAATGTACATCTTTGCAAATATTCTGCAATTTTCCACAACGAAGCAATTTGTCTGCAAAGACATTTTGTTGACAAATGAGACATTTGTCGGCAAATATAGACGTTATTTTGACGAAGTGCACTTAATGAAGATTAATGATAAAGAATCTTTGTTTTAAAACCGCCTTAAGTAATGAGTTAAAACTAATACTTTGAAAATGTAAGCTACTATTCCCAATGTAGCAGCGACTTTTCCACATTACGATTTTTTTTATTATACAAATGATATTTTTAAAAAAGATAACACAAGATTGCCGTCATGAGCATATAATGAATTTTGAGCTAGGCTTTCATAATTAATAAATAGAATTCAAATATGTTTTGTAAAAACAAATGATTTCATATATAAAATACTTAAAGTAGCATAGAAATCCCAGTGTGCTATGAGTTCTTCGAGCAAATATCTACAGGGCTACAGTCCCTAAGTGAAAGCAGTAAAAATATGTCCGAGCGCCGTCATACATACCGACTTAGATATTTGTATTAAAATAATTAACAATGACCCGTTTTCTCGAAACTCGACGTTACGTCACCTAATTAGTGCTTGTAACCGAGAAACTAAACTAAACTATGGGATCATTCTTTGGGGAAACAGTGTAGATGCTAAGAATCTGTTCATAGTCCAAAAAAAGTGCGTTCGGATACTGGCTAACATCAAGCTTCCAAATGCAACTATACCACATTTTCATAAACCGTATTTCATTAAATTAAAAATACTAACAGTGATTTCAATATATATCCTTGAAGCGTGCAAATTTGTAAAAAAATACCCCCAGTTTTTTACAAAACTATCTAGTACACGTGTCCATCCTGCCAGATCCCAATATAAACATAATTTGACTTTACCCCACTCAAAATTTTCAATACACAGCTCTGGGCCAAGCTCGATGGCCATCAAAATATTTAATAAACTTCCGGTTGATATTAAGGAAATTGAAGACCAGGTCGTTTTCGCAAAAGTATTGAAGGAACTACTTGTCAAGAAATGCTATTATTCATTAAACGATTATCTCTTGGACGAACAAAAAACAGCAAAATGAAATAAATCGCTCCGCACAATATTGCCATACCCTAATAGGGTCATATGTGTAACTCAGACTGAACATGTTATTAAGACCTGCATGTAAACATAACATATGTTGCAATAAACGATTGACTATTGACTATTGAGAACTTAGGCATCGCGCGGCGTTGTGGTCGGCTTGCAATCGCCTTACGACTAACTAAAAAGCCTGCCTATGTAGCTTGGGCAGGGTTTTGGCTCGGACACTTTTTTTGCACGATTGTAATTCTATATATATTTGCTCGAAGTATGAGTTTCATAAAAACAAATATTATACAATAAATTTGGAAAATTTCATACGCATTATTAAAGAAGAACCAATCATAACGTAACCATACCTACACTAGAATAAATACGTACTATAGGTAGATTAGCGATTGCGTGTACGCATATATTTTCATTGACCAAGCGTATTTAAGGTCTCGAAACCAAATGGGACAAATCAACGAAGTTACATAAACTTAATTGCTTTCACAATCAATCAAAAAGTCAGTTACTTTAACCAAATAATTGACCTCTAAGGTCTGACTGACCCTTGACCTTGTTAAGTAATCGCGAACATTCGTTTGAAATTATGAAGCATAGAAATATTATAAAGTTTATCATGTAACATACTTAATTAAGAGATTAATATGCTCGTATCTGCAACTAACTAACCATTCAGCGTGGCAATGCAGCCAGCATGCTGGGCACGCTGCCAACTGGCAGTGGGCTTGAGCATTTGGATTATCTTTAGACCTTCAAAGGTCTGTGGATGATCCAATGCTTTTTATGTAGTAGTAAAATTCAGCCGTTCAGAGAATGCGTTCCTGACACGTCATCTTGAAAAAATGTTTTTGGCCGATATCTCGTAAACTATGTACTTAAGGGCAAAAAACATAAGATCATTATTGTAGAAAATAAAATTTCGCATCTTTTGTTTCCGATAAACTTTTTTGTAAAACTTACCGTTTACGATTTATGGACCATTTAATGTTTTAAGGTCCATTTAATGAAATTTCATTAAATGGGCCATAAATCGTAAACAGTAAGTTTTACAAAAAAGTTCACTGGAAACAAAAGATGCGAAATTTTATTTTCTACAATAATGATCTTCATGTTTTTTGCCCTTAAGTACATAGTTTCTGAGATATCGGCCAAAAACATTTTTGTCAGGAACGCATCTCTGAACGGCCGAACTATGGTGTAGTTTTGTTGTAATTAATGAAGGCACATTTACCAATGTAAAAAAAAACTAACCAAGCGTTTTAGAAACATAGTCCACTTATTAAAAGCGGTTTAACCATCGAAGTTATTCTACGATAGTCATAGAATATCTACGCATGAGCCATAGAATATCTCCTATAGATATACTCACAATGCTTTCGTTCACATAAATAACTTGTTACCAATTATTTACTGGGAAGGTTTCATTTTCAATCCGGAAATCATTCCTCATTGCACACTACCGTTCAATGTTTAATAAGTAATTGCCAAAACATTATTCATTTGACCTCTACAAAATTTGGTTTAATTCTCTCTAAACCCTTATTAGATAATCCATATTAGGTAACTCTACGCATTTTGTACACAGTCATACACACAATTACGTACGTAGTATTGAAATGCTATAATGTATTACAGTTAGATGAATTCACGTGAGCGACCGAGAGGTCATAAACTTCCGCATGCTGGTGAGAGCGATCTTACTGTATGGTAATAAGGACTGTTTAGTAAAGCAAGCGAAGCAAACATTTAAGGGTTATTAAAATGATAAGTAAGAAAAGTAAATTTGGTGAAAATCTTTGTTTGACTGCCTCGTTAGCTCAGTGGTTAGTGACCCTAACTTCTGGGTCATAGAGGTGTGGGTTCGAACCCCAACCAGGGCAAATATTTATGTGATGAACATAGGTGTTTGCTCTGTGTCTGGGTGTTATTTAGTTACTATCTATATAAGTATGTATTTAAAAATATGTGTATGTAGTATATCGGTCTCTGGCAGTCATATCACAAGCTTTGCTTAGTTTGGGGTCAGAGACCGTGTGTAAGATGTCCCCAAATGTTTATTTATTTATTTATCTACAAATTCATTATTATTAAAAGTTCAAGACTATTAGTAATTTAGGCCTTACAGTGGATTAATTATTAGATTCGCAAAAATCTTTTCTCAGTTAAACTTGACGTCAAAGCTACATTTAAAAATCAATATGAAAAATATATCTTTAAACATATTAGGCAATACATTGTATTAGTAATACGTGATAAATAAAGATAACGTAAATCTAAATTGACTCAATCGTAACTAGGTAAAATATTAAAAAAAAAAAACTCAAATTGAAATTTATTCGCGCTTAAATATGTTAAACTAGCGACCCTCCCCGGCTTCGCACAGGTGTTTTATACATATAAACCTTCCTCTTGAATCACTCTATTTAATTAAAAAAACAGCATCAAAACCCGTTGCGTAGTTTTAAAGATATAAGCTACATGGGAACAGACAGCGGGAAGCGACTTTGTTTTATACTATGTAGTGATCTGTTTTTATATAAAATTCATCTATAAATAAATTTACGATTGACAAGAAACATCAGCTGTGTTATTATTTTTCTACGCATAGATCATTATGCGTAAAACTAAAAGATATTTTCCTCTTATTTATTAAAGTTATTTTACACAAATATATTTAAAAAAACCAGTGATCACACAATTATGAATATTGTAATTTCCTAGTGATTCTTCCGTTTCCTGTGTGATTGGTATCTGTAGTAATGTTGTATAGTTCTTTGACTTTCCCACACTGGGCAATAAAATCTGAATAAACGTTTAATTCTAGTAATTAATTAATGTTCGTGTGCTTTGTTTTTTTTTATTTATGCGGCGGATGAGATTAGTTTTGGTTTTATAAAGATTTCAATTTTCAAATCCTGTGTTCATAAAAGTTTGTTTTATTCTCATCCAGATTCCATTATTTTAATTTTTTTTTTTTTGTAATGGGACTTCTCCATATTTCGTTTTAATCCCTTGACACTTGATAAAGATCCCTCTTTACTAATAAAAATAGTCACCACTTTTATTATTATTCTTGATTATAATAAAATACCTATAATTAGCAAATAGTAAAAACAAAAACGGAAATAGATGTTATTTGTCAAACAGTTGCAAGTTGCACTGCATTAGCATCTTTCACCCTGATATACTAATATTTTACATCTTTGTGGACATCTCGATACAATAAGAAATAAAATATCTACAACAATTTAAAGAATTAATTATCTTTAAGGTGTAACCAATCGAGCAAGATTAGCTCTCTATCACTTCTCTTTAATGGTATAGGTATCATAAAATAAATAAATATTAGGGGACATCTTACACACGGTCTCTGATCCCAAACCAAAAAATTGCCCAAACTAAGCAAAGCTTGTGATATGGCTGCCAAAGACTGATATACCTACTACATATGCATATTTTATATACATACTTATATAGATAGTACCTAAATAACACCCAGACACATAGACACAGAGCAAACACCTATGTTCATAACACAAATGTTTACCCTAGGTGGGAATCGAACCCACACCTCTTCGACCCAGAAGTCAGGGTCACCACTTAGCCACCGAGGCACTCAAAGTGTCAAGCAAGTGAAGAAAATGTAATGATATTATAGTAACTATCTTACTAATCTCTATCTCTCATCATAATATCTATTAATCGCTTTCCTCTAGGTGGTAAACCAGCACCATCAGTCAACATCTATGTAAACGGCCATTACATCACACATCGGTCGACGTTTTCATTCAGAATCGTGTAAATATTGCGATGTTTATGTTCTTCTTACGTAGGACATGCAACAAAACTTGTAGAACTTGCGTGAGTCAGTGGCAAGTTTGGTATTACACTTATTGTAAGGTAGTAAAGTTGCGGCAAGTTTATTTGAAAGAGAAATTGCAAGAATCGCTTCGTAGCTTACCTATTTTGTTTTTTTTCCTAGATTGATCAGTAATCGGTTTTTAAAACGTATGCTTTAACGTGTCATCCGAGTCACGGTAGCGCTCAGTTGGAAAATGCCACCCGCGGTCACCCATCCAAATACTGACCGTGCGGAACTTTGCTTAATTTCGGTGATCGCTGACTAACACCGGTCCCGGTTGTTTAAGACCCAAGTCCACCAGCGCTTGACTAAGTTAAACGTGTGATTACTGTATTTAAACAACGATTAAACTCGTGTTTTTTACCCTAGTTCACCAACAGATGATTAATTTATCAACCGTTGGTTAAATCTTAAACAGCTTTTTAACGAAGTTTTGCAGTTCAGCAAGCAAAAACCGTTGGTTATATACAGTAATCACACGGGTGAAACAGAGGGCTTAACCGTTTAGCCATGTCAGAGGCCTTCAGGCGGCCTAAAGCTCTGACACCAGGGCTAGCAACCCGGCCTATACGAACTTACTTATTACTAACGTATGCCTTTCTACAAATGTTATGATGTTTTAAATTAACTAGCTTTTGCCTGCAGCTTAGCCCGCGTGGCATTTTAATTTTTGTGCTGCCGCATAGGAACATATTTTTTTTCTGGGATAATGCCGTAGAGCGGAAAATGGCGATCCTAAAACATTCCACGAGTATTTACCCACTTATAATCTATCACTCTAAAGATCCATGGTACACGCAAATAAAAGTTTTAATTGAAAATATTTCTTCACGTATGGATGCTATGTTGATTTTCGTTTGCAATGCAGGGAAATCAGCAAATACCAGTAACAAATATCCATAATATAATGCCTTAACATTGTACCTATTTCGACTCAAAACCGGAAGTGTAACCTACGCCATAAGCTGCAACTGTGAGAACTACCTGATCGTGACTGCCGACTGCAGAGAAAGCATGTTCGTTCATATTGTCCTGTTCATACATCTTTGCTAGTTTAGCGTACTTTGTTGTCTTTTGATAAAATTGGAGTTATTGCTATAAAATATTTTATACGTGGTTTTTCAGCTCCTACTCAAAAAGAGTGGTGTGTTATTAGATTAAAGTGTTTCTGTCTGTGCTATCATATCTTCACTATCACTACATAGTATAAAACAAAGTCGCTTCCGCTGTCCCCATGTATGGTTATATCTTTAAAACAACACAACGGATTTTGATGCGGTTTTTTAATAGATAGATTGATTCAAGAGGAAGGTTTAAATGTATAATAAACCTGTGCGAAGACGGGGCAGGTCGCTAGTTTAAAATTAATTAATTATTTTGAAAGAAATAAATCCACAGACAGACACACTTCAAACATTCCCTCTTCTTTGAGTTAGAAGTAATACATTTTTAAACAAGTATATTATTTCGAAGAGAACATTTATAGCCCTGGAAGTTTTTTTTTTAAATAGCTTTTTATCCTTACAGTAACAGTGCCAGCCTTTTAACTAGTCGTTATAATTGCTCTTTGTGGATACGCTTCTTAACTTTGGCTGTGAGAGACAATTAGATGAATGGAATAAAATTGGAGCTCTAGATATGTAATACCTACAATAAGCATAAGACTTGTACGTAGATAATTTATAAACAGAATAAATTCTGCAAACCATAAAATATTCGAATTCAATCGATACATACAATCGGTCTAATAATGTTAGTTGTGCAACGTCATTTCCTTAAGATTCGATTCGAATTGATGCTCCGGTGATGTATCTATTCAGATATCAAATGTCATGATATTTCATATGTATTTCATGCGCTTTCATGTAATAAGAGAAGTGACATAATTTCATGACTTGTTCACCTTTCATCACCTTGTTATGGATCTTCCAATTATTTTTGTGATTTCAGAATAATGACTTACATATTTGTTTTCTTATTGTTACTGAATTCATTACTAAAACGTTACAAAGTGAGTACTTAATAAAAGTAAGTGAAGTTAAAAAACACTATCATTATCATCATCTCAGCTGTACGTTAAGTTCTGGATATGTATTTAGGTACGCAATTGAATCAAAGAAAGGGTGAAATTCTTTCCGTACAAATTAGTGTTATTATAAATGGCTGCCGCAATAAAAAGTTTGCTGTGTGCCAAATTTTCCCGAAAACACAGTTTGAATTGTCTTATCAATAATAATAATACTGATAAAAATACAGCCTCGAAAGCTTCAAATCATAGACCGTATTTAAGCAGGTACTTTTTAAGTAAGGTTGATCTTTTCCTAAGTAGGCGCGCTATAACCTAGAACGCATCTCTAAGATATAGTCCAACGCGAAACTTTTTATTAATATAAAATCGATGTTTTTCTAGATTTTCGTCTATGATTTGTCTTACCAGTTGTGTTATAAGCCCTGCAAATTTGTCTAAAAAGAAACCTGTCAGTTCGTGAATTACAAAACTAGTCGACACAGTTCACAGGTCAGGCATATTTAGAAAGAGGTATGTTAGGCACCTTTACATAATTTTCTTATCTGAAGTATACATTGTGGTGTTTATGTGCTCGACACACTTTATTATGTAATGGGTGACGATGAGTCTGCTATTATAGATGAATTATGAGCAATGGCAGACGAACGATTATCACTTACGGCTGCCTTTTTTAGTAGGTACTTCAAACACTTGTTTAAAATTAACTAGAATTTTATCAATTCAATTTATTTAATTCAACCAACACGGTATAAACACCAATTACGTTAATTAAATCATTTTATTATATTACAATTAGAATTAGAATAATAGTCAATAATCAAATTAAATTAACAAATAATAAAATCAATCAAATATGCACATTGAATTTTAAAATTAATAGACAAATAATCAATAAAAACACAAAATAAACTAAAACAATTACGTCACACTTTCACAATAAGTCAAACAGAGCGTCAATAATTGCGTCCATCTGTCCACAAACAGGTCACAGGTGGGGTATGAGTTCAGGAGCCCGTTAAGAGCGCACGACGTCCATTTGAAAAAAAAATTGCTTAAAGTCATATAGTCATTTATTCATAACACCATTTGTTACAAGTCAAAAAGTAAACATTACATTAGGGCACTATACAATATAATACTTACTGTTGGGGCTCACTATCTGCCGAATTACAGATAGGAACAATGCAAACTTAGTTCAGTAGCAGGCGCTCACAATTAATAACATTACATTAGTCAGTTAGGTAGGTATATTTGTTCTTTTTTGTGTCGAAATTTCATTTTTTTTAATAAAATTAGTGTTCATATTTTATTTCACCAGAATGTTGCAACCCCAAAGGCGTTTTCAGAGGTCGTCTGTGTGTTCTGAGTCGTCTATAAAGCTTATATTCAAGCCAAAGCCCAATTTGAAAATTGACAAACACGCTACTTTACGTTTGTGTTCCAGGCCTTTTAGTTTGGAAGAGACAATATAATTAAGATTGCAGAAAAACGCTGGATGCAAGCAATGCACGTTACTTACTAACCGGGATTTATCGAAAATCCATAGGGGATGAGCATGTCCGGAAGTGGACTGATATATGGATCTTATTATTAATTAAGGCCATACAGTAAGTAATATTTTATCGAAACAACTTAAACTAAAAAAATAAACACAACACAGCTAATAAATAAAGCTAATAAATCGCTCGTCTGCCGACACCCGCTAATGCTCTTACATCAGAGGTCGAGTCCGAAACAATGGCATGTACGAATTGCAACTCAAGGTACAAGGCAACTGTAATCATTTATAGAAGAATTGTAAAACAATTACAGTTATTTCTTTACAATTTTACGATAGGAAGTTGGTCAAATTAAGTAGTGTAATGCACAGGTGGGAGTAAACGTGCTACTCTTCGACGATTGGTGTTCTCTCAACTTTTAGACGTTTCAAATGCATGTAAATATCTCCAAGTAATGCAACAATGACAAAAGTGTTGACAAATCTAGCAGGACTAAACCAAACTAAACATTACTAAACGTAACTCGTGTACTCGATGCATTTCAGTCATGCAACTCTCGTGACAGTATCATTACCGTACGTGTGAAGATGAGTAAATATAGTTGTTCTGATAATGTGCTAATGTTTAGTGTTACATGACTTTTTATATTTTACTTTGTTATGCTTTACTAACGTCTGGATGGGAATATCATAATGACATTTCAGCTACAGGATGCTTTTAAGACTTTTCTGATTCGTACCCCAGGGAATGGAACAGTCTTCCTGCTTTCCTGTTTCCTAAGAGATATAACCTAAAGCTTTTCAGGGTCAGAGTGAATAGATATCTTCTAAGTCTGCGTGCTTCATCTTTGACCACAACATCGCTTACCATCAGGCGAGTTGGTGGTCAAGCGCGGAGTTATGCGCGATAAAAAAAACATTATTTTCACTGAAATTTATCGATCCACTGCTTGGTATAAGCCTACTCTCTTTTGTGTAATTTTCCCTGTTTCCAGCTAATCTTATTTACAGTTGACCCGCGATGGATCTGATGTCGTTGACCCATCAAGAAGTTAGCCTATGAAACGCTTGTCTGCTATTAAAAGCTACTCAGTCAGGAGTACTACTTCAACTGCCATCGCCACGCCTGGGTACGTGTTTTACCCAGTGCAACTTGAGTAGCTTAATACGATTTTCTACTTCTATACCATTTGTTTTCGATGCGTTCACGTATTACGAACTCGGTTTCTTAGGCTGATACGCTTCATTCTATCATAATCGAGTTCATCAGATCACAACCGATAAACAAAAAATAACTTTAATTTTTGTAGTTTGAACCCTTTTGGGTATGCACGGAACTCACTACCAGCAAGTTATTTTTGGCTCTACTTCCTTATCAGTCAGCGGCAGTCTTGTAAAATAAAACCGGTAGACCTAAGTTTGAGTGTACTATAAATTATCTTAATATTCAATATCAATGCGACGTTTAAAAAACGACAGTTTGTTAATTGAAAGTGTACAATAAAACTTTGCGAAATGTACGAAATCTACGCAATGCTACCAAACGCTATCATTTCAATCGACAGCAATGCTCAATGTTCAAAAACTTGGAAACAGCGTGTCAAGGATCAAAAATATCTTTTAGAAGATTAAACGAGCATTGTGCGGAGATAAGTATAAAATGCTGGGAATCGATGCTAGTACAATATACAATTACTGGGTATCGTGAGATGGATTGCACAATCCGTGGTAGAGTTTGAGGGGCGGTGATTTTGCCGGATACTATTCGACGTATTGTGAATGTCACATCATGCAAAATCAAATGCAAAAACATCTTTGAACGACAAAAAAATGGTGGAGGCTCAAGTCGACGTGATTTTTTTATGTAGGTATGATCACGCATAGCTTTTTTGCAAAAGTTAATCCTATTCTGATATTTTTTTTCGAAAGGGTTTCTTCCGAAATGGGTCCTATAGACATAAATATTAACAAAATGGAATTGTTGATTTTAAAAAAATCAACAGTAATCTTAAAATTGCAAACATCGATTTGAGCCAATGATTCGAATTTCTTTACGTAGATTGCTATAATTGAAGTCAGTTGTGCTAATTTTGGCAAATAATAATTTTTATTGTGTAATCAATCGTAATTTTAACAGCCAAAAAAACAGACTCGTTTCACATTTTCAAGAAAAATATTGCATTAAACGTCCATTATTCATACGTTTTAGAAATGGGAAGTTTTTAGGGTTCCGTACCCAAAGGGAAAAACGGGACCCTATTACTAAGACTTCGATGTCCGTCTGTTCGTCTGTTTGTCTGTCTGGCTGTATCTCATGAACCATGATAGCTAGGCAGCTGAAATTTTCACAGATGATGTATTTTGGTTGCCGCTATAACAACAAATACTAAAAACAAAATAAAATAAATATTTAAGGGGGGCTCCCATACAACAAACCTGAATTTTTAGACGTTTTTCGCTCCATATTAATAATGGTACCAGGTAGATGCTTAAAATTTTCAGAGATTATTTAGTTTTATTTTCCCTTCACTAATAAATAATAAAATTAAAATTAAAAAAATATTTTAGGGGGGTTCCCATACAGTACGGAACCCTCCGTGCGCGAGTGCGACTCGTACTTGGCCGATTATTTGATTCTAGAAGACTGCAAATCGACAGGCAGTAATTTATTTGTCGCGAGAAAACTTTTGCATGACACAAAACTACTAAACACCGAGTATTTCCGAAGTAACTTATTCATGTAAGTACCTATTTTCATTGTTATGACGAGCTATAGATCAAATTACTCTTCACTTTTTTTTTTATTACAAAACGCATTTCTCTCTAGGTGTATCATCATGCAACATCTCCGAAAATCTAAGAAATTATTACAAACACATATCCGACCAAAATATCGAAAATTGCCGGATAAGTGCATATCTATTCTGCAAGTTTGTAAGAACCGGCCGAAAAAATCGAGAGTACGGTGATTTATTTAACTGTGCGACACACGCGTTCGCAGTTCTCGCGTACGATACGATAAATTAAGGGCATTTTATACTCCGAATTCTATCTCGCTCGCACAATTTCACATTGATAATTATTTATTGGCATGACCGACTTTAACCTTGCACAAAATTCGCGAATATTTCGTACGGATCGATGTAGCATTTTTCACATTATTGTTGACTTGTCAAAAATGGCTTAGCCGATTCCAATAAAATTTAAATGAGACCAATTTCGAAGTTTATTCTTTAGAATAGATTTTTTTATCGAAACCGGGCCATTACGTAAAAAGTAATGCGTAGTTATACATAAAAAATATACTATATAGGTAAATAAGCGTCGAATTGATTACCTCCTCCATTTCGTGTATGAATATGAATACGAAATGGAGGTAATCAATTCGACGATCATTTCAAGAATCAATTCGAGGAGGTAATCAATTGATGGACGAAATGGAGGAGATATGGACAACTAGGGAATTTCTAAAAAATATATCTATAAGCATTTCTTCGTCATAAAATTATCCAGGTTTAGTTATATTTTTCGTTTTAAAACTTCCTAATTTTAGTTTTTATTGTGTTTATGTATCAGAGCGAAGGTGAATCTTGTTCCTATACAAACTTACGGTGGTTTCTTAGTATAGTATGTTTATTTAAAGTTATAACATTGTATTTAACTTCAAAATAGAAAAAAATAATTTAATTATGAAGATAAAAACAAAAACATCAAACAGAAGAGCCTGTTTAATCAAATTAAATCTGAACTAACTTTCTTTATTACTTTTTATCAATCATAACGCGTGTAGGTAATGTGATGTGATTGATCACATTTAGTACTTAGAGTTTTAGAGACGCATAATTATGTGATAAAACTGGCAACGAGTGAGACAGTCGGTTGAGAGGCTCTTAATGAAAAATGTAGTAATATCAAATTTGATATGTAAGATTAAGAACAAAGGGTTATTGCTGTTTTTGAACGTGAGACAATTAATTAATATCCCCTACAAAGTGTATGACTAAGTGGTTTTATTGTTTTAATTATTTATGAGAATCAGTGTATACTTACTTGCTTACAGTCTGTCTGTCCATCGTCCAGAGAAATATCCTATTGAATGTTAAATCTGCGAGAGAGTTCATTAGTATAGGCCGGGTGGCTAGCCCTGGTGTCAGAGTTTCTAAGCTGCCTAAAGGCCTCTGACATGACTAATATTATTAACTAGCGACCCGCCCTGGCTTCACACAGGTGTTATATACACATAAACCTTCCTCTGGGGGTCAGAGACCGTGTGTAAGATGTCCACTAATATTTGTTTATTTATTTATACTACATCAAAAAATTGGCGTGAGCGTCAGGATGCGATCTAGCTTAATTGGAAAAGCATCCGAGATGAATCCGTATGATACAGGTTCAAATCCTGCGTCTCGACAAATTTTTGCAATGTTTATTACTAAAATAACTCTTTGAGAACTATAAGTTGCTGAAAATATTGTTTTTAAATGCGGAACAGAATCATCATCATCCTGCCCTTGTCCCACTAGGTGGGGTCGGCACAGCACGTTTCCTTTCGTCACTTCACTCTATCATTCGTCATCTCATCATCAACTCCTTTCTCTCGCATATCATCTTTCACACAATTCATCCACGCTTTTTTGGTCGTCCCCTCCCATATTCCTGCCGCTTATCATCATCTTTAGGGATCTTTTCGTGACATGACTCTCTTCCCGTCTCTTGATATGCCCATACCAAGATAGCAGGCTATCTTGGTATGGGCATGGTATGGGTATGGTATAAATTAAAGAGTGGCAGGCCACTCTTTAATTTCTCAGTCACTGGCGCTACTTTCAGACTTCCTTTAACATACTCATTACTAATCTTATCCATCCTCGTCACTCCGCACATCCATCTCAGCATTTGCATCTCCGCTGCATGCAATTTCCTTTCATTCTCCCCTTTGGTGGCCCAACACTCTGATCCATACAATACGACAGGTCCTATGATGCTCTTATAAATTTTCCCTTTTAGCTTAAGGGGCATTCGCGGATCGCAAGTTGTTCCCGTAACCTGTCGCCATTTCATCCAATACGGAACAGAATAATAATGTAAAACTTTCTTATTTCCAGATGGTGCGGTGGTGCGCAGTTCTGGCGCTGAGTGCGGTCGTCGCATGCGCAGCCGCGGTCGATACCACATCACGATTCCGTAAGTTATAACCTACATTCAAATTAGACTTTATATTAGAGTAAATATACTCAACTTAGCATAAACTCAGTATGTTCATTACGAGTACAACGTGATTTGAAAATGCAATCGTCTGACTCCAGAAAGAAGGTTGAGTTTAAAGATCACGTCGCAATAAACATACTACTTGTGTTTATGCTAAGAAAAGCAGAATGGAGAGTAAAGGTAGAGACGTGAGGGTATTAGAGTAGGACAAAGTGTAGTAGGACTTTACATTACGTGCTGAAAAGAATTAATTTCAAAGTTCTTTTAACTCGTTATGTCATAATTTCATCGAATTGGCATTTCTGTTTTGCATAATTCATATACGTCAACTCCTTTTCAGTAGAATCACTTGTATAAATTTTGTTGGTGCGAGTTATATTTGTACTGTATCAGCATTTTTAATAGCCCACTGCAAGACGCAGGCTACGCTATCCACCACGCTAGCCCAGGGCGGGTTGGTGGATTCACATACGCCATCGAATTTCTTCTACGGACGTATGCAGGTTGCTTCACGATGTTTTCCTTCATCGTAAAGCCAGTAGTTTGAAAATCCGTAAAAAAACCGAGGCGGTCTTGTAAGTAACACTCGCCTATCATTATTGAGATCGTGGGTTCAAATCCTGGTCCAGTACGAATGAGTTATTTGGAACTTATGTACGGATTTTCACACTACTGGCTTATCGATGAAGGAAAACATCGTGAGGCAACCTGCATAAGTGCATACGTCCGTAGTAGTGATGTCGTATGTGAATCCACCAACCGGCACTGAGCCAGCGTGGTGGATATAGTCCAATCAACCTTGTATGCGTATGCGAGCCACTTTTAATCGGGCTTATTGGAAAACCATAGAGAAGGCCTATGTCCAGCGATGGATATTCTACGCCTGATGGATGGATGGATGTATCCGTATGTACATACTTGTATGTATGTCTGTGGCATGGGACATTCCAGAAAAATGAACCGATGTTCATATAAGTTGATCGCGAGTGTTCCTTTAATGGATTATGTTTGGTATTCATGTTATATATTATTTTTTTATTTTACATGAATTTTTTTTCTATGAAGTGTTCATTTTAAATACGCAATACAGAAAACACTTTGAATTTATTTGGGCAAAATGCATCGTACACGCTATAGATAATTGCTAGTATTTAAAAAGTAGAAATTGCACGCATGATTGTAGTATTAGTTAGTAATTAGTACCTATAGTTCTAAAGAGCACAATGTATTAGTTGTTACTAATCATTACCACTGTAGTTAGTAAACTAATTAAAATGTAACTAATTTTGTCAAATGTGTTAGATTTTAGCTTATCAAAAATTAATTGGTATTTTCTTCGCGCAAATATCTACAGAGCCACAGTCCCTAGGTGAAAGTAGTAAAAAAATGTCCGAGCGCCGTCATAAATACTGACTTAGATATTTCCATTAAATAATTCACAATGACCTGTTTTCTCGAATCTCGACGATATGTCGCCTAATAAATAGTAACCTAGCACTTGGGCATTGCGCAGCGTTATATTCGGCTTGCAAACGCCTTACGACTAACTGAAAAGCCTGCCCACTACGTAGCTTGGGCAGAGTTTTGGCTCGGACGTGTTTTTTTGTACGATTGTTACTCTATATTTGCTCGAAGGCTAATTTTTAATTTTCTGGACGCTACTTTAGGAAATTGAATAAATACAAAAAGTTACTTATTTCAGGAAAGTTTTCAAACAAGAAAGATTTTCAAAGATTTAACATAATTATCTAGGCGCCAAAACAGTTTAGTTAATCTTGAGATTAAGATTTTATCACACCTGTTCAACTAAGTTAAACAAATGCAAAATCAACTGCCGTCTGACAGTGTAACCTGCTTTCTTTGTCTATAAGCTACAAAAAACACCAAAACATCAAACATAAAAGTACACATTACTGTCTCTACATAATCTTAGGAATACAAAGGTAAAACACTGGTTTTAACATTACAGAACCGAAAAATCCACGCAGGAAGGGTATGTACACACGAGTCAGCTAGCAGTGAGAAAACATTGTTCCTTACTGGCAAATTACCTACAATATCTTCAAAATACGACACACTCATACCTCTATCATTTTACTATGCTACTTTTACTTTACTATCACTACTCTATACCTAAAACTTTTCGTCAAACGACACTGCTTCACACACTGCCACTTCGATGTGTATACTTCTTTATGTGTATTGAAATAGGTGTATCTTGTGTATGCTGCTCTTTTTTTATATTTTTTATGGGTCTATTTTTCTAATTGTGTTCTTTTTTGATGTTAATATTGTTTAGATCTATTTTGTTTGCCGGTACACTTTGCGCATATTATTATGTAAATTAAGTAACATAATATCTTTTTCAATGGTATTTTTAATAGCAAAAAAAATAGTACCTACTTTGTTTTCATGGATCATATTTTCTAGATTTGATGCTTAATTAATTAAAATAAATAATACCAATTAAATATCAGAAGACATTAAGGAAAATACTTCAAGTCAAATAAATCCTTACTCCTTACATTAAAGTTTTGGGTATCTATTGGTATAGAGTTTGTGTAACAAAAACAGTTGTACGAAAATCTAAATAAATTAAACTAAAAATAATTTAGTGTATGGGACATAATTTTAATCGGTTCATTCTACCTGATTAAAAAAATCTAATGGTGTAAACGAGAAGAAACCTATACGCAATAGATACAGTCTGATTGAATAAAGAGGTTATATAAATCCTCTTTACTCCATTATAAATATTCAACAAAATGCAAAATACTGGCAGCCAATTAATTTCACCAAGCTTCTTCTTGAGATGCGCTAATACAAGTCTGAGCTATTAGTATTCCAATTTTAATACCTATAATTAAAAAAAGTTTAAAGCACTATTGCATAAATATTACACAATAATAATAACAATCTTCATATGAAAACGCATTATTACATTCTTCACACTTTCAGTTAGTAGTAATCTATGCACTTTCTAAATTTTAACTATTTCTGCAACATGACCTTTCACTTGCCTACTTACGTCAATTTAAATGTAAATTTGTGATTATTACATAATTAAATTAACCATAATTATAATTACGGTGATTATTTCCGTAACAGCGGTTTGGAGGTTAAAATTCGGTTAAGTTATGCATGTGAGCTTTTGTGTGGTATAACGTTTAAGTAAAATGAGTTTTATTTTGCAAAATACAAGAATTTATGCAAGTTTATTTATGCAATTATTCGGGCAAAAGTGCCTTTATTAACTACAACAAACTTCAATAGGTACTACATTACATGCTAAAACTATCTACACTGCTACTACATAAAAATCATTGGATCAGCAAAGCATTAATGTAATTAATGTTATGAACAATTTTTACTATAGGACCAACCACGACGTCGCGAAAAAGTTTGCTGTTTTATAATTTTTTACAAGAACCTATGTACTTTTTGTTTGGAGCTGATTTTAAATCAAGATTTTGCGCTTTGTTCCATAGAATCAATTGTTCATAATGAGTTTTAAAACATTGCAGTTTGCAAAACAGCACTTTGTATTTATTTTAATTTGTAAATTTGTATAATTTTGTGATGGTCTATTGGTGATGATTTTTCCTTGTCTTTCTCATTGAATCATTCTTAAAAGTTTTGTCTTTTATCTGTATTATAATCTACTTCTTTATTTCTATTCTTTTATTTTTTACTCGTGATTGTGGTTTTTAAAGCTTATATGGCCTTAAACTTGAAATGACTGTTGTCCTTTACCTTTTATTTGGCTGTAGGTATTTGCATAAAATAGGTATCAGTCCTCTGAACAACTCAAATATAGTAATGTTTATTACTATTTTTTCTAAAATGACCCAATTTTTTCTTTTTAAAAAAATAAAAACTTTTTTTCTCATATATCTTAAGTAGGTATATAATGTTAATATTGGATCTATGACTATTGTTTCTTTTTCGTTTTGTGACTCCTTAATTATAACATTTTAATCTTGTACTTTCTCTTTCTGTAAAATAATTCTTTCTTTCTTCTAACAAGCGTTTGTGAATATATTTGATTGACTCTGTACAGTTTTCATTGGTAACTCGAATCTTTACCGTAACATTTTTAATATTTACATTTCGTTACTGTAATTTTTTCTGTCTTATCTTATCCCTTGTTGACACAATTATTATTAACAGACAGTAACATTGTCAACTTAAATTTCCTTAACAATTTTTTAACAAAAAATGTTAATCCTCAATGGTGTCGGTCAGTCTTCCATCTGTAAAGATGCTCATCCTAATGATGACCTTCCAGCTGAATCAGACCAAGTAGCAGTCACCGATGAAATGGTCGGAGACCTGCTGCAGTGGATCCAGCAGACCTTCCAGCACCACAATAGGAAAGGTCTGATCTACTTCTCATAGGACCTTCAGAATCAATAACAAAACAATATGTACTCTTTCTTTTCAAACTAACAGTTATTCTTTGTTATGATGAAGTATTTTTCTTTATCTATTTTATGTCGTCTCTTCATATCTAGTTGTCTATCTATGGTTGATAAATATTATCTTTGATGTTGTATTTTCTTAAGATATTACAGCTCCTGATTAGCGAGAGTCTGGAATTTGTTTGGTTTAAAATTTGTCTTGGTGTGTAATTAAAAATGTATCGTCTTTCTAGCACTGAGCACTTGCACTGCTTGGGATCTAAAGGGAAGGATATACTCGTAAATGCCTTTGCGAGAAATTAATATCAATATTTTGGTGTTTCAGCTCGTCAGTACTTGGGAGGAAGACCAGAGAAGCCAAGGCCTTTTGAAGCAGCGTCCTACTTACCACCTCTTACTGGATATCCTTTCCCTGGAACCCGCCCTACTCCAGCATACAATGAAGGTCCGTCTACTCAGCCTCCTTACCAGCCGAGTCCAACTCCTGAGCAGCCTACTTACAAACCAGAACAACCAAGCTACCAACCTAGTCAACCTACCTACCAGCCAAGCTACCAACCGAGCCAGCCTAGTCAACCAACCCAGCCCTCTTACCAACCAAGCCAGCCATCATACCAACCTAGCCAGCCTACCGAGCCTGCTTACCAGCCGTCTCAACCATCTTACCAGCCTAGTCAGCCAACTCAAACCAGCCAACCGTCATACCAACCCAGCCAACCTACCCAACCTTCCTACCAACCAAGCCAGCCATCCTACCAACCCAGCCAGCCGTCTTACCAGCCATCCCAACCTAGCTACCAACCAAGCCAACCTACCCAGCCTTCCTACCAGCCCCAACCTCAACCCGATGTCACTCAACCTCCTTACAACCCAAATCCTTCAGAATCAACTAGCTCAAGCGGCAGCTCTTCTGAAAGTCAGACTACTTTACCTGATGATGATGACGACCGCCACCCACCCCACATTCACGCCATCACTGTTGACTGCGGCAAGGAAATGATGACCATTAACATCGAATTTAACAAACCCTACAATGGCATCGTTTATTCCCAAGATCACTTCAATGACCAAGAATGCGTTTACGTCAGACAAGACTCAGGCCAAACTAAATTCTCCTTCACAGTGAGCTTGAACACTTGTGGAACCAGATTCTTCAGCGATTTTGAGAATGAAGGTCAAGCTTACTTAGAAAACGTACTGGTGCTGCAAAATGAGCCTGGAATTCAGGAAGTTTGGGATCACATTCGTAGAGTCAGATGTCTATGGGAAGGTAACCTGACAAAGCAGCTTGTATCTTCACTGAGCGTAGGTATGTTGAACCAGATCACCAGTAACTTCAGTGGAGACACAGCTATGGCTCGTCTGGATATTCAAACTGGCAGAGGTCCTTTTGCCCCAGAAGCGAACGGCTTGATCAAGATTGGAGAAGTCATGACTTTGGTTGTATCAGTAACCGGAGACCCAGGATTTGACATTTTCGTACGAGAGTGTGTTGCCCGTGACTCGGAAAGTCGTCACGTCGTTCCTTTGACTGACAGCAACGGATGCGTTCTAAAGCCTAAACTCTTCGGATCATTCCAAAAGACTAGGGACACAGGAAATACAGGAGCTTCAATCATCGCTTACGCTTTCTTCAACGCCTTCAAGTTCCCCGATGAGATGGACCTTATCATCCAATGCGATGTTGAATTGTGTAAAACTGACTGCGATGTATGCCCGAACCCTGGTAGTACCGAACCTAAAAGAAGAAGGCGAGATCTTATCCACATCGGTAACAGAACCATTGAAGAACCAATGACGACTATCAGTAAAGGTTTGAAGGTTGTCTTCGCCGAAGATTTACCAGAACCTAGTGGGTTCTGTGTCAGTTCTTCCGCAGCTGTTTGGGGAGCAGGAATGGTCCTATTCGGTTCTCTACTCAGCAGCGTAGCTGTATCATACATTTGGCAGCGATCTCGAGTAACAAAGTCTTCGTAGTTTTAGACAAAATGAAAATTCGAATTTAAATACCAGAGGCTAATAATAATTGTCACAAGTATATGGACTCTAGATAAAAGTTTAAGAAGTCCGTTCGTCGCTAATTAACTATGCTATCTCTGTAAATATTTGTGGCAATCTTTTGATAGCATATAAAATGCATACCACTTTCCTCCGTAAATCTAATTTCATTATAACGTCTTCTTATATATTTCAAATAGATGTTGCAAGTAATTGTGGCTTTAATAATGTTAAATAACAACAAACAATTTAGTGAATGCAACAAATACCTAAAAGAAGTTGGTGAAGAAATATTTTTCTTTTTGATGCTTTAAACTCTGGACTTGATTGCAACTAATACAAATTGCCTGTACAATATTATTTCCATTACCTTCTCCATTTAATTTGTATTTTACATTTTTTGTTGTTGTGACGTGTGGTTATTAATTTGATTTATTTTGCGACGGATATTCATACTCGTATAATTTATAAAACAATAATATAATGCGAAAGTAGGGATAAAAACGACATTGTGATTGTAGTAGTAGTTTTAACACTGCCAATTTTAAATATTAATTTATAGATAATAATGAACACTGACGCTTCTTTTGTTAATGCAAATTAAGTAAAAAAAAAATATATTCATTTGTTTGAATAACAGTTCAGTACAAAATGTGATGTTTATTGTTATTAAATTTTTATTTGAATCATCGACTATTTCAAAAATAGGTAAATTTCTTACTAAATTGTACATTTTTCAAAGATGTCATACTTTTATTGCTTTTTATAATACCGTTATTACCATTAATTTAACGACTTTATTATTATTGTAAAGTATTAAATAGAATTAGAGTTATTATATAACTTGTTATTTTGTAAATATTATTTTAATTAGGTTTTATTGTAAATTATGCAATAAATATTATTTGAAGTGACGTGTTCTTTTTTCTTTCCATCATTCAAGTATACGTGAGACGTATAAAATAATAAGAATAAAATATATTAGTAAGTAAGTTCGTATAGGCTTGGTTGGATTAAAACTAGTCCTGGTGTCAGAGTTTTGAAACCTAATCCTCTGATATGGCTAAACGGTTAAGAGAACCGAGACCCAAAATTCATACAAGTCACGACAGTGCTCTTTTGTAAATGCCACCTGCGGTCACCCATCCGAATAATGTTGCTTATCTCCGATGATCACTAGTAAATGAACACCTAGTCAAAGTACGGTATGATCGCTACAGCTTTATTTCTGAAAATGATCTCTTCCAAGCCATCTAAAGACAACTATAGACCCAGAAAATAAGAGAGTTATAGCTATGGTAGTATAAATATTTATAACAACAAATTTATTTAAATGCTTAACTAAAACATAAAAGCAATATTTAAATAGACAGCAATAACAGACTGAAAGAGATTAAGTTATAAATTACTACGATAAATATACAAGGAAACAGTAAGAAATGTAGTTGTGTACCTTGTATTTATAACACCTATTAATAATCTTGTTATATTAATATACTTCAGCACGTAAACATATGTACATAGTTACAAACATAGCTAACACAATGTTATCACTTTCTTGGAAGCTTTATTTATGTCCAACTTAACAAAAAGTTAGGTTAAGTTTTGTATTTGTATTAGTAAATGACACTGCATACATAATTAAGTAAAAACAAAATTAAAAAATATCTTCTTACACTCAGCTATAAAAGCACCGAAGAAATGCTCCGTCCAACAAACTAGTAAGTATTCTTTTAAATTAATTTTACAAATGTCATACTGAAAACGTGACTTGAACTATCCTTATCCTTACTAATGTTATAAATCCGAAAAGTTTGTTGGTTTGTTGGTTTGTTACTCTTTCACGCACCAACGGGGCAACGGATTGACTTGATTTTTGGCATGTATATAGTTTAAAAGGCGGAAGGAGCTTTAGGATACTTTTTATCCCGAATAATTGCATAGTTCCTGTAGGATAGGACAAAAACCATCGAAAGCGAAACTGTCGCCACTATCACAAAGACGCTAAGTGATTGATTCCTCTATGACGCTAATATGGATTAATGAAACGTCACAGTGAAACGTAATTAAATGACAGGTGACATTGTCTGCAGACTTTTATAAATCACAGGTAGCATGGCAAGGGGACAAAATGTTTGTCCACCATTGTATCCCCTTGAAGTGGAAATAGAGTATGGATTGAAAATGACAACTGACATTAAAATTGGATAAAATGTTTTTTTCCATCTGCATGCTACATGTTACTATGACGTTTAATACCAGGCCGTCATTTTGTCTCACATTAAAAATATTTTTAAATCTTCTATCATTAGAGGTTTAACATGTTTCTTTATTCTACCTTTATGGTACAGAATCCTTACTAATATTATAAATCCGAAAAGTTTAGTGGTTTGTTCCTCTTTGACACAGCAACGGAGCAAAAGATTGACTTGATTTTCGGGGTGGGCATAGTTTGGAAGACGGAAAGTGACAAAGGATACTTTCCATTCCGAAAAAAATGTGGTTCCCGTAAGATAAGACAATAACTTTATCTCAGCAACGGAGCCACGGATTGAAAGACGAAAAGTGACAAAGCCACTTTTTATCCCAAAAACTTTAACAGTTCCCGTAGGATAGGATAAAAACTAAGTGAGCGGGCCGCGGTAGCAGCCGTCTAAGTGCCAGAAATAACCTGTCATGGCAAGTTTAGGACGTTCCTACATTTTTCGCACTCCTTCTCGGCACTCAACAGCGCTAGCCCAGACTCGGGCTCCATAACGGAGCTTGCAATCCCGCCATAATGACGGAGTGTTTCAGAGCACAAGACACATTGTCATCCACCACTCAGGACTAACCAGCACTGAGCGTCGGACAGCATTCCAAAGCCCTGGTCCCAGCGCAACGGGTCAGTCACAGTAGCCCAGCGCCTGCCTCTTCAACTGCAGAGGGCAGTGAGAACATCCATCGCGATACCGACACTTCTCTTCCCCTGCAGCCCCACTGCGTCTGCCAACACGTTGACGGCCTGGCGGAAGGTAGGGTAGTTGGCGGCACCCACATCACCAGTTCCATCCTACCACGACCCCTAATCCTCGGCTGCAGCGTCGCAAGAGCGGCACTGCAGCCCGAAAAGTGACATAGGCCACTTTTTATCCCAAAAATTTTAACAGTCCCCGTAGGATAGGATAAAAATAAGTGAGCGGGCTGCGGTAGCAGCCGTCTAAGCGCCAGAAATAACCTGTCATGGCAAGTTTAGGACGTTCCTACATTTTTCGCACTCTTTCGCGCCACTCAACAGCGCTAGCCCAGACTCGGGCTCCATAACGGAGCTTGCGCTCCCGCCATAATGACGGAGTGTTTCGGAGCACAATACACATTGTCATCCACCACTCGGGACTAACCAGCACTGAGCGTCGGACAGCATTCCAAAGCCCTGGTCCCAGTGCAACGGGTCAGTCATAGTAGCCCAGCGCCTGCCTCTTCAACTGCAGAGGGCAGTGAGAACGGCCATCGCAATACCGACACTTCTCTTCCCCTGCAGCCCCACTGCGTCTGCCAACACGTTGACGGCCTGGCGGAAGGTAGGGTAGTTGGCGGCACCCACATCACCAGTTTCATCCTACCGCGGCCCCTAATCCTCGGCTGCAGCGTCGCAAGAGCGGTACTGCAGCCCGAAAAGTGACATAGGCCAATTTTTATCCCAAAAACTTTAGCAGTTCCCGTAGGATAGGATAAAAATAAGTGAGCGGGCTGCGGTAGCAGCCGTCTAAGCGCCAGAAATAACCTGTCATGGTAAGTTTAGGACGTTCCTACATTTTTCGCACTCCTTCGCGCCACTCAACAGCGCTTGCCCAGACTCGGGCTCCATAACGGAGCTTGCGCTCCCGCCATAATGACGGAGTGTTTCGGAGCACAAGACACATTGTCATCCACCACTCGGGACTAACCAGCACTGAGCGTCGGACAGCATTCCAAAGCCCTGGTCCCAGTGCAACGGGTCAGTCATAGTAGCCCAGCGCCTGCCTCTTCAACTGCAGAGGGCAGTGAGAACGGCCATCGCGATACCGACACTTCTCTTCCTCAGCAGCCCCACTGCGTCTGCCAACACGTTGACGGCCTAGCGGAAGGTAGGGTAGGTTACGTTACCCACACCACCAGTTCCATCCCACCGCGGCCCCTAATCCTCGGCTGCAGCGTCGCGAGAGCCTCTAAGCTGCCTTGGGGGCAAAGACCCAAAGAAGAGGGAGATTTCGAGCGCCACCTTTTCAGCTGCCTCAGACCTCCCCGCCACGACAAGGCGGGAATACACAGGGGGTTGTATTATACACTCCAACCGTAACTTAACCAACAAAAGCATTCCTCTAAGGTATTTTGATGTTTGTCGGTTAGGTCAGCTTTCGCAGCCGACATAAACATAAGCCTAAATCAAAATAAAATGCGGGCAAAGCCGCGGGTAAAAGCTAGTTATTTAATAATTTTTAAAAACTGCTCATCTGATTTCAATAACATTTAAATACCTATCTCCATTTCTAAAGTATTATGCAAAACACAAAAAAAACACCTCAAATTCGGTTCATAATCGGCGGATTAATCGCGTAATATACAAAAAATAAAATCTGCCAAGTACGAGTCGGACTCGCGCATGAAGGGTTCCGTACTGTATGGGAGCCCCCATTAAACATTTATTGTATTTTAATTTGATTATTTATTATTAAAGTAGGCATGCAGCTAAGTATTTTTTGAAAAATGCAAGCATCTACTACTTATACTATCTACTACTGTTACCATTATTGATATCGAGCGAAAAACGGCTAAAAATTTAGATTTTTTGTATGGGATCCCCCCTTGAATAGTATTATTATTCTATTTTTAGTATTTGTTGTTACATCGGCAACAGAAATACATCATCTGTGAAAATTTCAACTTTCTAGCTATAGCGGTTCATGAGATACAGCCTGGAGACGGACAGACAGACAGACAGACGGACAGTCGGACAGCGGAGTCTTAGTAATAGGGTCCCGTACGTAACCCGTACGGGACCCTATTACTAAGACTGTTTTTAGGGTTCCGTACGTTGGGTACGGAACCCTAAAAACAGTCTAATTGATAACCCCCTTTTTTGAAATGGTGCAAAGGGTTTATTCCCTACACGGGGAGTGTAAGGAACATTTTGCACTTTTCTGTATTCTGAACCATCACTTCATAATTCTTTTCATACATCAAGTAGAGTGGACTTATCATCAATTCTATTTAAACTTTTGAACTACGGAACAGTGCCTCTTTTACTGCGGTTACCTCATAGAGAGATATCAGACAAACAAGTAATATTATTATAAGTATTACTAGGATTAACTCTGTATTTATTTTAGCAACCAGATAACTCAGTAGCATTATTATTAATTTCAAAGAAAGTAGTCTGCCATGAAGTAATATTATATCAAGTTATATTTTGCAATATTTATTTATTTCATCTTATATGATTTATATATACAGTATATTTTATCTATATATTACAGTGAAGTAGGAAAGTTGATATATACAGGACAATATAAAAACATGACAAATTCTACGGAAAAAGTTAAAATTTCTGAATTTTTAATACAGTTTGCGGCCACGTTTTGCAGTAAGTAGAGTATTTTTTTTCAACATTTTTTCTGTTCTTCTGGTGGACGCGACGCGTGACCAAAATGCTGGTGTTTATTTGGCTCAAAGCATAAGCATTGCCATTCAGCGTGGCAATGCAGCCAGCATGCTGGGCACGCTGCCAACTGGCAGTGGGCTTGAGCATTTGGATTATCTTTAGACCTTCAAAGGTCTGAGGGTGATCCAATGCTTATTATGTAGTAGTAGTGTGGGTAGTTTCAGCATATAAATTATTATTGTAGTTTGTTGTAAAGTTAAAAAAATTACACGGAATATTAAGTATCTGATACAAAATCTACGATTGGTCTCAGGTGTCTATTGAATAGTTTCTAGTGGAATTCTTAATGAAAATTAATGTGTTTGCTTCTATATTACAAATACTCGTATTTATCACTCAAGGGACCCCTCGAGTTGTTTTTCATTCTATTATGACCTTACTTGGTCATCTTTACCTAGGATGTCCAGTGCTAAACATACATATTATAGATTTCAATAAAGTAAAGGGTGCGTTATAATTGTTTTTCGAAAAAATGGCAAAACCGCCTTCCATCGTGTACAAAATTCGAATATTTCGCTAGAATTGTCTACATTATTTTTGATTTTTCAAAAACGTCTCAGCCGATTTCTGTAAAATGTAAATGGGACCATCACGGGAGTATATCCTTTTGAACTGAAAAAGAATTTTTCGATTCGGTTCGCAATTGGCGAAATTATCGATGAACATACACAAAAAAGAAAAAGATACATACAGACGAACATAGAACCTCCTCCTTTTTGGAAGTCGGTAAAAAGTGGCCTACATCCAGCACATATCTTGGGAGTACATTGAGATCCGCGTTCAATAAAAACACCGAAGCTGTGCTATTTTTTATTTTCTTGACATATGCTCTCCAACTGATATATTAGTAGCCCATTTTTTCCATATTTGGCATTCAGTAACCACTTTTTGCTAACCCTCCCGAAAAGTGTCGAAAACGTCACGTCACTTTTTTAAGGTTCCGTACCTAAAGGGAAAAACGGGACCCTATTACTAAGACTTCGATGTCAGTCTGTCCGTCTGTCTGTCTGTCACCGGGCTGTATCTCATGAACCATGATAGCTAGGCAGTTGAAATTTTCACAGATGATGTATTTCTGTTGCCGCTATAACAACAAATACTACAAAGAGAATAAAATATATATATTTAAGGGGGGCTCCCATACAACAAACCTGAATTTTTATACGATTTTCGCTCTATATTAATAATGGTGTCAGGTAGATGCTTGAAATTTTCGCAAAATATTTAATTTTGTATTCACTTCAATAGTAAATAATAAAAGTAAAATAAAATAAATATTTAAGGAGGGCTCCCATACAGTACGGAACCCTCCGTGCGCGAGTCCGACTCGTACTTGGCCGATTATTTAAACCTTCTTTGGCTTCGTCTTTCTTTAAATAGAGCTTCTGGAGCACCTGTGCACTGTCTGACAATCATGGTTTATCTCTCAGAATACATGCATACGAATTACATGACCCGCACAATTCCATTATAATTTACCAGCTTTTTGAGCTACGTCGACTACACATGTGACGGAATGCAGTGCTGTTTCAGACTGTGTCTAACCCCTCTTGATCTTGTTATCTTTACTAATATTATAAATCCAAAATCAACGCGGGCAAAGCCGTGAGCAAAAGCTAATGCTATATTAACTATAATCCCTTTTTTACAGTCTCGTTCTTAGGATGCCAAACTGGGTTTATATCGTCCTGGCCTTCCTACACCATCAGCCTATTCCGGTCAAATGAAACAGTTCTCTCGATGCCGATGACTTCTACCCACGTCTCTCTTCTGGGCAGTCTCTCCAACGTCGGTGGTCTTCTCAGCACTCCTTTCTGCAGCTACGCCTTTAACAACTTCGGGAGGAAGTACGCATCTGTTATTTTTGGACTGCCTTTTGTTGTAAGTATACTTTACTTCAAAAGAAAGATTGAGTAGAAAAGAAATTTATACTGGAATATCGATCTAAAATCAATTTCCTGTAACTTTGTGGCTTGACTGTTTTAAAACTAATAGGTATTGTTGTGTACTGCCTCAGTGTCCAAACACATGCACAATGAGTGACCTTTTTTTGATGACTGGGGGATTTTTACAGATACCTAGCTGCTTTGGGGCGCAACTGTGACATGATTTCTGACCACGAAGAAGCCGCCAGCTTGTTTAAAACTTTTTACAATAAAAAATAACAGTGCCTTTACTAACTCAAAACTTTTTTTTTTAAATTTTATGTCTCTTTCAGATTTCCTGGGCCATAATTTGTTTGACTGACCAAGTTTACCTCATACTTTTGGCCATGACACTAGTCGGTATCGGCATCGCTGGACAGTCCGTTACTCTTATATTCATATCTGAGATCGCACACGACTCTATTCGAGGTAAATATCAACACTTTTCAATAGGGCAAGAGATTTTTTTAACTACAACAAAATACGGGTCCGTCCAATACAATACTACATGCCTATTTATGAAAAATCTACTACTTCATAAGTAAAAAAAAGTAAGTAACATAAAAACATACTTCATTAAAGGCAATGAAACATCCACAGACCCTTGAAAATCAAAAAACAATCAAAATGCTCAAGCTCATTGTTGACAGCGCGCCCAGCATGCTGCCAGCTTTGCTAAGTTGAATGACAATGCTTTACCTAAAAAAAATACTTCCACAAAATCAATATTATTATACATTAAGTAACGATTCCTCATTTAATTTCTCTTTACTTTTAATTTTGAAAGAAACATCTCGTATTTCGTTATTGTCCTTTTGCAACTGAAAAGTAGAGTTAAGACATTTTTTGGAAATAATTGATCTTAATCGGCCTGCATCTCTTTCGATCTTTATTAAACCATATATGGGTTATAAGCTTGTGTAGGTCCTAAAATACATTTGTTTAAATAGTTAAAAAAAACACTAAGTAAAACCCAGTGTAAAAGGCAGAGGATAGCGCGGTGGCATTACCTCGCTTAATAGCAATACTCAGCTAAAAGAGTTTTCTTTGTGATAAGCATTTTAAAAATCTGAAGCAAACGCAGGATTTGTGGATCTAAATCTAGTATGAAAAGCACTCTAAATAAAAAGCTTATATTTTCAGGTGGCCTGACTGCTTGTCCAAGTTCAGCATACTTCCTTGGGCTGTGTATTTCAAACTTAATGGGCGGTTACCTGACTTATAATCAGGTCGTCTACTCGTTCCTCCTCTCGTCAGTCTTGGCTATAGTACTATTGCTGCTGCTGAAAGAGTCTCCGGTTTATTTAGTTCTTGTGGGGAAAGAGAAGGTAAATGTTACCCTGTTGTCTTTCTGTCCCCTTAATTTATTGATTGACCTTTAGTTAATTGATTGATCTCGAAATTTAAATTTAGATTATCTTTGCCGTTTTGTTGCTATCATTTGAATTATGATGATGACAATGATAATGACACCTCAAGACCCTATCAGCTATCATTTTTGCGTTTAATTTCATCTTTACTGTTGTATTCACGATAAGAAATACAAATGTACAAGAATAGGTTTGCTTTTATTGCACATTTGTAATAAGGAAGCGTCATTTCACTTTAATCTATACATCTACACATATAAATTAAATTGGAGTGTCTGTTTGTAATATTGAAATAACCATTTTTAGGGTTCCGTACCCAAAGGGAAAAACGGGACCCTATTACTAAGACTTCGATGTCCGTCTGTCTGTCTGTCTGTCTGTCACCAGGCTGTATCTCATGAACCATGATAGCTAGAAAGCTGAAATTTTCACAGATGATGTATTTCTGTTGCCGCTATAACAACAAATACTAAAAACAAAATAAAATAATTATTTAAAGGGGGCTCCCATACAACAAACGTGATTTTTAGGGGTTTTTTTGCTCGAAATTAATAACGGCAAGAGGAAATGGGCTCCCATACGGTACGGAACCCTTCGTGCGCGAGTCCGACTCGCACTTGGCCGATTTTATTGATTTCAGGAAGCAGCAAAATCAATTTCTTTCTACAGAAGACTAGACGTGGCTTCAAAAGAAGTTGAGACTGAAATTTCGAAGATTAAGCAGCAGCTGGTTCCTGGTTTATATACTGAGCAATGTGATTATGGTACCTTAATCTTAATTTTTCTTTTAATGTAAAAAAAGTTCCAAAAATGTTTGGATGAATTATTATTTTCCGATTTCCTTTTTTCGACGATGCTATCCTACTAATATTATAAACGTGAAAGTTTGTAAGGATGGATGTATCTTCTTCTTCTTGAGGTGCCAGCTCCTACCGGAGGTCGGCTATCATTAGGGCTATGCGGACTTTGGAAACCGCTGCGCGGAATAGTGATCTTGTGCTCAGATTGAACCACGTACGAAGATTTTTGAGCCACGAAGTTGGATGTATGTATGGATGTTTGTAACTCTTTCACGCAGAAACTACTGAACGGATTGAGATGAAACTTTGCAATTATATAGCTTATACATCAGAATAACACATGTATACATATAAACAGGCTATAAATTATAATGATATTGCGTAAATTTTCTATAACAATAAGTAGGAAAAATTCTGCCATCTGCGAGCTATTCTAGCGTGCGCTCCAAGAAATGTCAAATCAAACAAATGTCAAATCGATTTTTTTTTGTTTTTTTTTTTATTTTTCACCTCCTTTATTAAGGGTGGTAAGGTAGGGCCTCGAAATGTCATGCAGGCGTAGCCGCGGGCAAAATCTAGTTGCAAATACAATAGGTATTTTAATTTCAATTATTTTTTGTAAAAGCTGGTGTGATTTGGTCCACGTGTAGGTACATGTACATAGTAAACATGTTATTCTGTAATACTGCGTAAATTTGGTAGTTTGTTTTCTCAATCTTGTTTAGTTCTTTTTATAGCGTTGCATGTCTGTTGATTTTTTGTAGTCTGATGTAAATTTTATGCGTGGCTGTACCATAAGAAATACGTAATACTGATGCGAGAAATTGTTCTCTATCAACGTGGTCAAAATGACCTCTTCCTTTATCGTTCTCGGCGTTTCAGTCATGGGCGATTCGCCCCGCGGTCTGAACCACTTGCGGGGCGAAACGCCGCAATACCCGTAAATTGACGAATCTAAGCGCATTCGTATGTCTAATGAATAAAACAAATTTTGATTTTGATTTCCAGAACCTGTCGCAACAAATGAGGTGATTTTGAGTAAAGAGACAGTGCACTCAGTCAAAAGAATTTCTGCTTGGAGTTTTCTTAGTAAGTAAAAAATTGGTTGTCTGTAAAGTCGGTTTACTGACGATAGTTGAACGTGACAACGTATGTCGAACGCTGCCGAACGCAAAGGCCGATTGTGCTTCTTTGTCTCGCTCGTTCCGCGCTCTCGCTTGCACTTCAAGCCTTACATGGAACGCCTCAGAGCGAGGTAGCGCCGCATGAGTCATGTTTTTTCGTGCGTGGCAGCCGGCTCAATCGAATTATAAGACGTTGTCACGTCAAAAAATATTAACGTGGCGGAAATTGATGAAATATGCTATGAGGTTATAACGAAGTGTTATGGCACCGAAAAAAAAGAATTGGCCATTATAGAGTTGAAATGCAAATCGTGGCCCTCAAAAACTTGTCTGAGTTTGAGTTGATGATTAATTCAATGGGCTAATTTTTGCTGATCAAACTGTGTTATTTAAACTTATTTCACAACATTTTTTTACATTCTGAATATTGAAAGTAAACTTCCACATAATTTTTGTGCCATTCCTTCGTATTCATTATCATAATAATTTCATTATGCTTTTATTAGTTTCACCTGTTTGTTTGTTTGCTTGTAACCAACGCCTTTGAGCTCGATTTGAGCGATCAGATTTTTTTTAAACTTTGCACACCTATCAAAGACCGATGAAAATGCATTTATTCGATTACTAAAAAGTGTAAAATAAATATAGTTTGATACTCGTAATACTATTGTAAAAAAAAATTAGGGCACAAAGCGCCCCACGCTAAGGTTTTTCTGGCGTGGGTAGTCGCCCTGAACACATCTCTCTATAGTAAATAATTTTAAATAATTAATTAAAACAATCCAAAGCATATGTTTAATGTATAATTAAATAATTCTATAGTATACCTGACCGGGAGTGTTAATTTCCATTAAAAACACAGTCTTATCACAAAATAACTAGTTTGAGGTTATTTTCATCTCAGCACATTTTTATTCACACAAATGGAAGCCATACAGGAGACACAGGATCAGCTTCAAGCCATGTTTTTGAAGAGAATGGAAGCCTTCCAGGCAGATCTGCAGAAATCTCCTTCAGCGGGTAAAAGTAATTCAGTGCCTGAAGATTTTTCTTCATTTCGGCTATATATCTTGCAGGCCATGAAATCTCTTCAAGATCAAATTACTTTGGTTTCACGGGCGAACGACAGCTTAGAGATGAGATCCCGACGTAAAATCTTGCTGATCCACGGGGTGCCTGAGGTAACAGACGAGAATACGGCGGCCTGTGTGGTGAAGATTGTGAATCAGAATCTGAAGATACCACAATTTAGTACATCAGACATCAAGCGCAGTCATCGCATGGGCCACCCATCTAACACCGACAAACCTAGGCCTATATTAATAATAATAATAATAAATAATAATAATTCTTTATTTCAAAAACATTTCAATTAATAACATTTCCATCAACTAATTAGCTAGATTAGGATAAGAATAATTTATCTGTTGCCGAACTAGGCCAGTGGCCTGTGTTTCGGCTTACAGCGCCCTCCTTTATTGAATTTACTTCTAGCATAAAAATAGTTTTGAATTTATATTACAAATGAAATAGATCGTGCTTTTATAAATTAATTCAAATATAAATACATATAGAATTTTGTATCATTAACAAAACTATTATGTACGAGTAAGCATGCAAATTTTTCCTACACTAAATAACATTTATTAGGTACCAAAGTTACTATGTAAACAACAAAAATACATTTTACATCTTTAAACACAACTAGCAGGTAGATACAAGCATTTATTCAAGTAGCAGGTAAGCTGCGTGCAGGAATACTCGGTTACAATTATGTATTACGATCACAACATTTGCTTTCACATAGGCACCCGCGAGTACATTTCTACACAAGAAGCAGGGTTTATAAAAATATTAGTGAAGACTTGAACAACAACCACCAATTCCAAATCAAATGAAATAAATAGTTGTAATTAACTATAATATGTAGGGTAGGTGGGTACAACGTACAATCTTCTAACAGAGAATGCACAATATATTATTATTAAAAAGAATGGAGTGTACGCGTGTGTGAAAAATGTTCCTCTCTTTGAGTGATGTATGTTGTGTACGTGTACGGAGTGTATGTGTGAGTGTGCGAAATATTACAGTGTATCCTCTTCTTCATTCTCTCCTGGCACACTGCAATATCCGGATGTTAGTTTGTGTGTATTAGTGAATGAAGGGTGTGTAAATGAATGAGTGTGTGTGAGAGGGTGTAACTAACGTAGTTCATACGATAGTTTGATAATAAATCATTCAGTCATTTACTCAGTCTCAGTACAATTTCAATATAAATTTGTACCTATTATTATGTTTGTCTGTTTATAAGTTATGAGATAATATTTATTCGATTATTTTTAATAAATCTTCGGTGTCTTTGTACGTCAAGGTTTTTAGCCAAGTTATGATTTTATGTTTCAGTTCATGTCGTGAGAGATGATATATATCTAGTATTTTATTTATTTTGTTGTATAAGAAAGGGCCCATAAAAGTCAGAAATCTTCTAATAAAAGTTGTGTTTAATCTCGAGGGTAGTTTGCAAACGTCATATTTCCGTCGCTTGTTTTGAGTTTGAGGGTCGTAAGTCAGGATCGAATGCTGCTTTGCAATAATGCTAAATACAAATAATTGTCTGACCGTTAGAACCTCACACGATTCGTACAAAAGAGTGGTGTTGAATAATATTGGTCGGCCAGTACATATTGGTAAAGGTATGTGATCTGACGCTCCGGCAAAAGCTATGGTCTTCAAAAACTTCCCTTAAAGGGTCAGGAATCACGCTGTCCGAATTTTTGACGAAATGCAGACACGACACTTTTATGTCAGCGCGTCAGCGCTTTGGATTGAGTAAGTGCTGGACGCGGGACGGATATGTCTTCGTTTTGGATCCGGATGGCAAACGGCATCGCGTCAGCTGCCTCAGTGAGCTGAACATGATTGAGACCCCGGCTGCTCCGATGAATGACAAGCCTCAAGTTGTGCTCCCGAAGAAGACTCAGAGGAGCACACGAAAAGGTCCCTTGAAGCAGTGAATGATGCCGGAAGTCGTGAGTGCAGCGTCGAGATAATTTCTTTCGTTCACTCGTAGTTCACGCTTGCTTTTACTACGTAGGGTACACTTCTTTACTTTATTAGTAGTTTTTCCACGCAGTTTTTTACTTTAAGTAGGTAACTCAATGTTTTTATTTCTTTCTAAAAGTTTGTAATTTATTGTGACAACTGACATTACTGACAATGACACTTTCTAGTTCCATGTACGTCATTATGATGTCAATCTGTCAGTCAAAGTAATTTTTTTTTCTCTCTCTTTTTCGGTTTTGCGTGGAAACTACTGGTTTAAGACTTATTCTTAAAGTTTTAACTGTAAATTGTTTTATTATTGTATTATTTATGTTTTTAGTCTACAAATTGTTTCAGTAACAAATGTTTTTTTTTTCCATAACTTTATATATATATATTGTAACTACCGTAAAATGTAGTATGAGCCTGAAGTTATAGTTTTCTTGGCGCGATTGATGTCTGACCCGTTAGTTATTTTGTAATGTTAATCTTTTTATTCTTTCGTTTTTTTTTTTCTCTTGCTTTGTTTTGTGACCTTATCGTAAGTTATGATTTAAAAAAATCTGTGTATTTCTTCTGCTTTAGCAATCTCTGACACAACCGGCAGGTGGATAATTTAGCAGTTTTCTTAGATTTAGTAACTTGAGTTTTTAGTAGGTTATTATATTTATTTATTTTAATTTTAAGTGTAGGTATTTATTTTATTTTATTTATTATAATAATGTTAAATATTTTTAATGACAGCGATGGCAACAGTGATGATGAATTCATTTCAGCTTCTTCAAATTCCTTGATTAGCAACTCTGATGACAGCTTCAATAGTTTACTTCCGTTATCGGATTTTCTGGAATGTAGTTTCAGCGATGTGCCTAAGAATTTTAACGTCGTCCACATTAATGCGCAGAGCATTCCGTCATGCTATCCTGAAATGCTGGCATCTCTGGATCACAAAAACGTTCACGCAATATTAGTTTCCGAGACCTGGCTTCGGCCTTCTCTTCCTTCAACGTCTTTTTCTCTCCCGGGATTTGTCCTCATACGAAATGATCGTACCACCCGCGGCGGCGGTGGTGTGGCTATTTACTTAAAATCGAATATTCCCTTTACTGTTTTGAATCAATCGCCACAACCACCTCCTGAAAATGCCGGTGAGCATCTCTTCGCTGAGGTTCAACTCTCTCTGTCTAAAATACTTCTCGGAGTTTATTATTGTCCTTCTAAATCCATAAATTACTTTTCTTCATTCGAGAAAATATTACACACTCTTATTCCTTCTTACAATCATTCCATAATCATGGGTGATTTTAACACTTGCCTCCTTAAAAAAGATCATCGAACTTCGTCTATTGAATCCATAGTAAATTCCTGCAACTTGCACATTCTCCCTCTTAATGCTACACACCACTTTCCTAACTGCTCCCCATCTCTTCTCGACCTAATCATAGTATCTTCACCAAACAATGTGGCTAAACATGGGCAATACGCTGCCGACAACTTTTCGTACCACAATTTGGTATTCCTCTCCTATAAAATTCGTCCTCCAAAGTCAATTCTTGTGCAGCGCAATTTTAGTGGCATAAATCATGAAGCTCTCCTCGAAGACGCGCATAAAATCGATTGGAGTCCCGTCATTGACGCTAAATCGGTAGATGAGCAAGTTGTCTTGTTCAACGACCTTATTACGCAGCTATATGACGTCCATGCCCCCTTAAGAACTATCAAAATTAAACAACTTCCAGCACCATGGCTCACTGAGGACATAAAAACTTTAATGCACAAGAAAGCTGTAGCCAAGACAAGATTTAAAATGCGTCCCACCGAGATCAATCATTCCAAGTATGTTCAGGCCCGTAATCACTGCAATAGGGTGTGTAGGGATGCACTGCGTCGCCACGTTCATGCTTCTGTTGATGATGAAAATCCAGCTAGAGTCTAGAAGTTTCTAAAGTCATTGGGAATTGGCAAGTCACGTGTAAATGCTTCTCCTAACAACATTGATATCAACGCTCTAAATCAACACTTTACTTCCACTTCCGTTATGACGGATGCGGATAAAACCTCGACTATGAATTATCTTTCTTCCATTCCAACTCCCGACTTTTCTCCTTTCTCTTTCTGTCGATTTACCGAACGTGATGTTAAGAATGGCATTATGTCGATTTCCTCCAATGCGGTGGGCGGCGATAAAATAAGTCGGAACATGCTTTTGCCTATCCTGGACATCGTCTTTCCCATCCTATGCGTCCTTTTCAACAATTCCACCTCCAGTGGTACTTTCCCTACATCATGGAAAGACGCGCAAATCATACCATTACCTAAGAAACACAACCCTAAATCATTCTCCGAATATCGTCCTATTTCGATCCTTCCTTTTCTGTCCAAAGTTCTGGAGCGCCTTGTTCACAAGCAATTGAACAATTTCCTTATCAAAAATAATCTCCTCAATCCCCTCCAATCTGGTTTCCGTCCTGGGCATAGCACTGTGTCTGCTCTTATTAAAATCACCGACGATATCCGCTTGGGTATGGATGGCGGTAAGCTTACTGTTCTAACTCTGTTAGACTTCAGTAATGCTTTCAATACCGTCGACCACGACATTCTACTAGCCCTGCTACGTTCCTCTAACATATCTCCGTCGGCGATCGACTGGCTTCACAGTTACTTGTATGGACGCCGGCAACGTATTAGCCTCGAAGACACTGTCTCTTTTTGGTGTAATACCACAGCTGGTGTACCACAAGGCGGCGTTTTATCTCCTCTTCTTTTTGCAATCTTCATTAACTCTATCTCCAAGTGTCTAACTTCTTCCTACCACCTCTATGCAGATGATCTCCAAATTTATTCTCAAGCTCCACTCGATAATTTTAACACTGCAATTTCCACTGTTAATACTGATCTGCACAAAATTATCGAATGGAGCAAATCATTTGGCTTGCAAGTCAACCCTGCTAAGTCCCAAGCAATAATAATTGGCAGTTCTTATATGGTATCCAGAATCGATTGGGCTAATCTTCCAAATGTAATATTTAATGGAACTGTCATACCCTACAGCGACTCTGTAAAAAATCTTGGTGTCATGTTTGACCGCACTTTAAGTTGGGACGTACACTTGAAAACCATCAGTTGCAAGCTTTTTGCGTCTGGCGGTTCCTTAAGACGGCTTCGGAATTTTTTACCTACTGCTACTAAAGTTGCGCTCGCACAATCACTTCTCCTTCCTATCCTTGACTACGCTGACGCCTGCTTTCTCAATCTTACCGAGGAACAGTTAGATAAACTTGAGCGGCTTCAAAACTATTGCATAAGATCCATTTACGGCTTACGCAAATATGACCACGTGTCTCAGTTTCGCAATAAGCTCAAGTGGTTGCCTATTCGCCTTCGACGGAATGCTCACATTCTTTCTTAACTCTATAATATCTTATTTAATCCTACCTCCCCACGCTACTTAAAAGATTGCTTCTGCTATTGGCACTCCTCTCATTCTATTCCTCTTAGGTCTCAAGATAACCTCGCTCTCATGCAGTGGCGGACGCTTCATAAAGACAGAAAGACACTGCCTACCCTGGTTCTGATAATAGATCTAATAATATTTTATCAATAAACAAAATAACATAAAAAACTTAAATCATGAACCAGCTCCACCTATCGAGTGCCGGTGGTATCATTAAGATAAGATCGAAGGTAATAATTTCGCATCACCGCTCACCGATACGCGCTGCACGAGCGCCACCCGCCCTTGCCACGGCAAAGACACAAACTATGGATCTCTTAATGTTTTGTATGTGTGCTCTCGTGGTAAGTCGTGGTCATGCGGATTTAATGTGTGTGCGTTCCTATAGCTACGTGGGCTTTGCTGACACACAATGACCAAAATCACGCACACAACTGCATGAAAAGCCAGTGTCTTTTTGCTTAGCTAACACGAACAATTACGACTCGTACCGAACATTTCCGAAAAAAAGTTTGCTATGCAATGCAATTATTTTAGACCATTGTTTCATTGAATTTTATACATTTAGATGGCCATCATTTTTTGTGGTATTATATTTCCCTTTTTTACTACTAATATCAATAGTCGCCATATTGTTTGATGTGTATTGTGTTTGTGAATACGCTATCAGATATTTAGGATTTTAACGTTGTTAATAGAGTGAAAAATGGATAATGTTGTCTGTGAAAGTTGTTCAGATGGTGTGTGTATTGAGAAAATAAAACATGATGCGATATATTATAAAATATGATGCGATGACATTTCAAAACTATCTTTCGGTGAAAAAAAACAAGTTATCGAGATAGGTCGTGCTACACCGGATATTTGAGCTGGCATTTGGCAATCACCTACATTATCAATCGACAAGACGACGAACCAAACCCAACGTGTTTTTGGTGTGTAAAAATTTTCTGCCTACCCTGTCTTAAAACTGTGTGCACGCCACTGCTCTCATGTCTCCCTCTGCGCGCTCTGAAACATTCTATGGCAAGTCGTTTGCTTTTCAGGCTGTCCAATTGTGGAATGCTTTGCCTGTTCCAATTCGCAAAGCCCCATCTCTTGCTGTTTTCAAGGAAAGCGTTAAAAAACTTTATCTGTCACAGGTGCCATCGCATTAGATCTGTTGTTATATTTTGTTGTTATTTATTGCTATATATTTGTATTTTTATCAAATTGTATTTATTAGTCTATCTTTTATTTTTTATTTTTTTATTTATGTTTTAGGATGTAGGTACTAAATATATATATTCGAAATTTAACTTGTTATGTATTTACTAATTAAATGTTTTTTTTTTTTTTTTTGTTCCTTTCTCCTTTACTACTCACCCCGTTTTTTTCTATCATTGTTATTTCCTCTCTAGATGTAAGGGTTGCCTGGAAGAGATTGCTGTAAGCAGTAAGGCCGCCCTTTGTTGCACTAGTTTTAAGTTACTTTATTTGTCTTTTCTGTGTATTTTTCTGTAATTTGTGTTAACAATAAAGTGTTCATTCATTCATTCACGCTTTTTTACAATAGTTTTAATATTTTTCGTTCATTATTATTTTCTGCCTATATTGAAAATTATTTTACACTCATTAGTTTGATATGCTATAAAAGCGTGTTTTTTTAGTTTTTTTTTACACTATATTTATTTTCTTTTGCTGTTGAACAACAACAACATGGAAAAGGGACAAACAAACTCACATATTAAAGGCAACCTCTTTTTATTTCAGAAAATTCAAAGTCATCCCAAAACTCCTTTTTCAAAATGCTTATTCTGTTAACCCTAACAAGTATGATGGGTCCAATGATGCTGCAAGTATATGCAGAGTCCATCTTCACAGAGGCAGTTCCGTCGTTGGACCCTAACCAATGTGCTGTGGGTGTGGCCGTAGTGTTTATGGTAGCAAGTTTGGTTTGCATCCTAGCAGTTGACAAATGTGGGAGACAGGTGAGAAATCTCAGAGTTATTTTTGTGATAACCATTTCAAAAATTCGTCGCAAATACAGGACTCGATCCTGCGTCTTCGGATCACTTGCCCGACGCTCTCCCAACTGAGCTAATTCGCAGTCCTGACTTTGCGTCGAATTTGTAAAGTGTTTATCATTTTGACCAACTTATAGCGTTGGCAACGCCACCTGTGATACCCGTATTAGACAGGTTATCACTCAATTGAAGTTATCAGAACATTTGAATATTGACGAGAGACTAAAAAGTTTTTGAGAAAAACCTAGTGTGGGGTGCACTATAAAATTAAAATCGTTTCAGGTGAGATATCATCTTTTTTTTGACGCTGTCCTACTGCTATTAGAACTGGACTTTTTTACCAAATTTGCGGTCCATAGTTATTTCCTGCTAACCTTTTTAGAAAGTGTTAAGATCGCAGAGTTTTGAGATATTACCTGGTTCCATGTTACGTGGTCTACTTAGACAACATAACATGGAAATAGTGTATGAAAGCAATATGTAGTTTTTGTTGAAGTTATCATGTGGTTCTAATTTGACATAATTATACAAAAATCTACGTGTTTTCTACTCTAAATATATAAATATTTACTCACACTTCATAATGCATATTTCGCCTTCATAAGTAACATTCTGACCGTGGCTCGAGTGACACGTTAAATTGTTGGTCCCGGTTGTCCTAACCGTTTAGCGATGTCAGAGGCCTTCAGGCTGCTTAAAAACTCTGACGCCATGGTGACGCTGGCGCTTGGTGATTTTGGCAAGCCACCCGGTCTATACAAACATATTTAGTAACACTTTTCTTGTTTTAATTGCAGTCTCTCCTTGTATATACGGCGATCTTCTGCGGGATTAGCTCCCTGACACTCGGAACAGCACTTCAGTTCCACTGGGCCCCAGACTGGCTCACTGCTCTGTTGTTTTACGTCTACTGCTTCTCTTACACAACCGGCTGCTCGAGCATGCCTGGTGTGCTGATGGCTGAGGTGTTTTTGCCAGAGGTATGCAAATGATACTATGTATGAAGCTTCGAAGAAATATCTCTAGAGTCACAATCGTGCAAAAAAGTGTCCGAGCTAAAACCTTGCCAAAGCTACGTAGACTCCTTGTATTTTTGAGTTATTATTAAGCTTTTAGTACATAAAACCGTTTGGTTTATAAAAGTTTTTTAGTGATTTATAAGTTAAATCCCTTTCATAGAGGCATGTAGTTAGTATTTCACAAATTACGAGGCGTATCCTCTTTTCTCCCCTTACCGGGGACGATGGCACTTGATTTGTGTCATCTGGCCCGGTTAATATATCACCGGGCCAGTTAAAACTTTTCTTTCCCATGTGCCCGGCGCCGGGCCAAGTCACCGGGCCAGATGGGATACACTCGTAGGCAGGCTTTTTAGTTAGTCGTAAATCGATTGCGAGCCGACTATGACGCCGCGCGATGCCAACGTTCTCGGTTAGAAGCACTTATTAGGTGACATTTTAAATTAATTAATTTATTAATTTAATTAATTAGCTTGACATAACGTTGAGATTCGAGAAAACGGGTCATTGTGAATTATTTAATGTAAATATCTAAGTCGATGTGTATGATGGCGCTCGGACATATTTTTACAACTTTCACTTAGGGACTATGACTCTATAGATATTAGCTCGAAGGTATGAAGTTGTACATTTTGCAATCTTTTAGGTATATAAATTGCCTTGTATAGCACATGCCTTATATACCATGTGTTGTTGTTGTGCAAATTGCAGGCAAATTTAGAAGTGTATTATTATGAACAACTTTCAATTTTGCACTTCGTCTCATTGCAAAAATTGTTTAGGTATAATGATATGCATATACATTTCTGAAAGTATGTACATTGCAAAGAAACAACTTGTATTGCAGGTGAATTTTAAACAACTTGCCATCCTATAGGACTGAATATCACTACATAGTATAAAACAAAGTCGCTTCCCGCTCTGTCTGTCCCTATGTATGCTTATATCTTTAAAACTACGCAACGGATTTTGATGCGATTTTTTATAAGATTGAGTGACTCAAGAGGAAGGTTTAATATGTATTATACATCTGAGCGAAGCCGGGGCGATATAAACTCGATGAAAATGCGAATGAAGTGTTCTAATGATATAAATGGAAAGTGGCTATAATTTTTTTGTCTAGACGGACACTACTATAACTACGAGTACCAAGTTTATGACACCAACTTATGATCGCAATATTTAATTTAGTCTTTTTTAAATGTAATACTTTGTATTCTATTTTGAACTTATGACTCATTGATGATGAATGAAAAATATTTCTACCTCAAATTATGTAACGTTTCTTCTTTTCATCGCGTTTAATAAATTTGAAATTTCCTAACATCATAATAGTATATGAAATATATATGTATTGATTGTTGATTAGAAACAAAAAGTACTAGTAGCGAATCTAATTACTATAAGATATTTGAATTTTCTATTTCTTTCCCCAGGTTAGGAGCCTATGCAACACCATCTGCATGGCCAGCCTCTGGATCAATAGCTTCCTCACTCTTGGCTCCTTCAACCTCATGGTGGAGATGCTCGGAATGGGCCCGGTCTTTTGTATGTTCTCTGTGATGTGCTTCGCAGTCGCCATCTACAGTAAAGTCTATATCCCAGAGACAAAAGGCTTATCTATGGCTGAAATACAAAAGCTCTTCACTTAAACAAAACAGCTGGATGAGTTGCAGTACTAATTTGCGTGTAAATAAATTCACTTAGGTATATTAATAAAGATGGTAGTTTATAAAAACATTATAATTAATTGATTTCATAATAAGTTTTATCCACTGTTCTGTTTTGATCTATACCTAGTGGCCTTTTATTAGTCCACTCTTCGATTAAGATACATAATCAGAGTCCACTGTTGAATATGCTAGGCTACTGCAATTTATATGATATTATCCAATGCATCTATTTATTAAAAATGTTACCGACATTTATCGGTGTTTCTTTATTTTTTCCTTTTTAAATAGTACCATCTCCATGGCCATTTTTTACCTTACCTGTTTCTTCACTCTTGGTTTCTATGACATTGTGGTAGAGATTTTAAATGAATATTAGGGGACATCTTACATATTCATTCAGAAAGCCAGAGACCGTGTGGTCTCTTACCCCAAACTAAGCAAAGCTTGTGACATGGCTGCCAGAGACTGATATACTAAATATACATATTTTAAATACATACTTATATAGATAGTACCTAAATAACACCCAGACACAGAGCAAACACCTATATTCATCACATAAATACTTGCCCTGGGTGGGGATCGAACCCACGCCTCATTGATCTAGAAGTCAGCGTCACTAACCACTGAGCCACCGAAGCAGTCAAATGAGGCAGAGATGATTGGGTTGGGCTCGGTCTTTTGTATTTTCTCTGTGATCTACAGTAAACTCAATTATTCCGGAGACTAAAGGTTTGTCTATGGCTGCAATACAAAAACTTTTTATTCAAAAAGAACAGCTGGATAAGTTATGGTACTAATTACCGATTTCAAAAAAGGAGGAAGTAGTACAATTTTCGTATGTATGTATTTTTTTGTGTAAGGTCATCGGTATTTTTGCAATATGTGAACTAATTTAAAACAAAAATATTTCGAATTATTCCCGAAATAAATAGATATTCCTGAAGTAGTCCCATTATATCATTTGTGTTTAATACCACTTTTGACACTAAAATAACATTAAGCAATAAATTAAAATAACTAATCTTAACATAAATAAACCTATCTAAGCTAAATTATCTTATCTAAGCTTAAATGTCCTATCTAAACTAAAATATCCTATCTAAACTAAAATATCCTATCTAAATAAAATATCCTATCTTAACAAAATAAATAAAACTTAGACACTGTTACCCACAAAAGTTTTAAACAGTCTCTTATCTCTGGCAACTTGCCCGAAATGGCACAGATAAAATATCCTCTGTCGAGAAAAGAATATTTGCACCGTTTGAGGGATTCTGCCGCAAAAGCCGCACCGCTAGGCTGCCTTGATCTCTCTGGAAGATGTTACGCCGCCAGTGTATCGACAAAAGTAGCACCTCACACCAAAGGCCGTCCCATCTTTCAGGAAATTAAGGCCTTTTCCCATCATCTCGTAGCAGACCTGTTGATTCCAGCGTAGCTGCAACGTTAACGCTACCAAAGGCCCGACGAATGACATCGTTTAAAGCGTTATGGCGAGCAATACGGCCGACACTAATGCTGCAAGACAAACCGTGGTGACCGAGGCTGTCTATATTTTCTCCTCAGAACCTGTGGGGGAAAACCTCAGAAGAATGACAAATAATATAAACTGTACTAAAGTAACAAGAGATATACATCACATTGTCTCACTTTAAATATGATATTTAAAATGTGTTAGAAAAATATGCACATATGAGCATCCTAACTTACGTAATTTCGGAGGGTTTCACAAACTAGCATTGATTTATCTCGGCTGTCCTAATTCAAAGAGGTAAAAAGTAGGAAGGTACATAATGATCAGATATTTGAACCTTCTGCTGGAACTAGAGAGTTCAAATTTCCGATCATAATAATATCGCAAAAGGTAAAGTGTAACCAAATTTTAACCGTTTTGAAATTCCAACTTGTGATTTCCTATGCCGACAGAAAATGCTTTTCAATGTTTTTTTTGTTCCACTCACTCTCGCGTATGCTGTATAAACAGATTTGAATAAGACAGCTTTACGTAGTTTTTGAGTAAAATTTAGAAAGGTTTCTATTACTTGTCATTCTTCTGAGGGCAAAACACAAAGAGCGCTGATGCTTAGCAAAAGTAGTCCCGTTTAAATTTTATCGAAATTGGCTGAGCTGGTTTTAATAAATAAACAATAATGTACATATATGGATATCACAACGATTCATGCAAACTATTAGAATTCTGTCTACGGTGGAAGGAGGTGAAGCCATTTTTTTTTTTTTTTTGCAAAAAAAAATATTATTTTTAGATGTAGCCGGATTAATAGATACGATTACGCAATTGATGTAATAAGCGTGTTAATTGAAATAAATATACCTATGTATTGAAATTGAAATTCATAACATTTGCCTACAAATAGGTTTCATTTATACTGTTCTGTACTGTGCTAACCTTTTTACAAGCTTAAATTTAGTTTCATCTGTCCCATTGTCTGTCTGTCGGTCTGTAATTAAAACTTGCATGTGTAAATCGCGTGATAATGCAACATTATTATGACATGGTGCTGATCTAAGGAGAAAGCTGGAAGGTGGCCAAAGGAACCAACTTAGCAATGAAACGACACAACCTCATCGAGTTTGGGTTCATTTGAATGGTCTTGGCTAGTAGTTCGTCTTTCAATGTTAACCAGGGTCTGATGATGGAGCTGGAAGGTGTTCATAGTCATGCTGCTTATGGCGGTCGTGACGTCACTCCAAAGAGTATATTATCTAACTAGCTGCGCCCCGCGGTTTTACTCGCGCAACTCACGATTGTGTATTGGTTACACTTACTAAGTAATATGTCTCAGTGGCAGTTTAACAATTAGGTTTATTATTGAAAGGAATTAGAGCAAGATTGTGTGAAATTTTACAGGGTGGCGTTTAGCATTGTCTCCAGTACCTGATCAACAGATTATACAATACATTTTAAAAATAAATGAATACATTTACAGTAAATCGATTATAATTATCTTCCGGAGAACATCAGCACCATTTGAAATCACCAGATGATCTGAAGATTGGAATCTTAGAAATCACCACGAGATTCATGAGGGATCATACTCGTCAACGATCTATTCTGGTTGAAGTAGATCAAGGCGGACAGAATCCATCGATAAAATAATACTTGCTGATATTCCGGATTTCAAATATAGGATATTGTCAAAACGATAATGATCGCCATGTATTAAAAATGTTTACATGTACTTAAGTAACAATTTTTTACCAACTACTTTATTTTATCTTCTATAACTACAACAAAATACAATCCTACTTTATAAGCTAAAACTACATACACTACTACTACACAAAAAGCAATTTGATTATCCACAGACCTTTGAAGGTCTAAAGATAATGAAAATGCTCAAGCCCACTGCTAGTTGGCAGCGTGCCCAGCATGCTGTTTGCATTGCCACGCTGAATGGCAATGCTCATACGTTGACGTATATTTCTTAAGTACATATTTAAATATATATTCTTTGAATATTTCAAGTATCTATCTGCCACCGTTAAAACGCCTAAAAAATCAGGTTTGTTGTATGGGAGCTCCACTACATATTTTTTTCTATTTTTAGTATTTGCTGTTATAGCGGCAACATACGACATCTGTGAAAATTTCAACACTCTGGCTAGTACCGTTCTTTAGATACACCCTGGTGACAGACAGACGGACAGATGGACATCGGAGTCTTAGTAATAGGGTCCTGTTTTTACCCTTTGGGTACGGAACCCTAAAAAGCAACAAATTGTGTACACGGTTGCAGTCGGTTATGTCACTTTTGGCGAAATATAATTATTTCAACCCAACTCAACCATTAACTCAACCATAGATACCTATTTCAATACCATCAGCTTTCAAACAAATAATCGGCCAAGTACGAGTCGGACTCACGCACGGAGGGTTTCGTACTGTATAATATATTTATTTTAATATTAAAGTGAACTTAACATTCTTGGGAAAATTTCAATCATCTACCTGTTACCATTATTAATAGAGAGCGAAAAACGGCTAAAAAATCAGGTTTGTTGTATGTGATCCCCCCTTAATTATTCTTTCAAGGCTTCTTTTTCGCTCTAAACATGTGTATGTAATTCAATTATAAAAAATTTAAGGTGTGTATGTAACAATATTGTTAAGGTGTGTGTTAATTTAAAACTTTTGTCCAAAAAGTTTTAAGTTTTTGCAAACTTTAAAACTATATAGGTAAATAGTTTTTCAGTGGATATTAGACTCAAGCTAGGCTAGGCTAGGAAAAAAAAAAAAAAAAAAAAAAAAAAAGGATGCGCACCACGAAATATTTATTTTGATGTTTCAGAACGAGACAGATTTATGGCTAAGTATATATCTGTCACTTTTTTTACACGTCAAAAAGAGTTCTATTCGTGGCTTTTATGGAGTACAAGGCGCCGCACATAGCCGATCTCGGCTGTGGTTGGACTCTGGGACTAGTTATTCTGTGTTCAATTACATCATTTTATACTTTATAAACATCCACCAGATAAATAAATAATTATTTTATTACCAGGATTAATATAGGTACTATTTTAACAACAGACGAGCAACATACTATTCAGTGTTATCCCCATCACAACTAAAGAGAGAGCGAGTTAAAAGGAACTAATAAATTATTTATGGATAATATTATAAAAAGTAATAACAAAGAAAATAAAATGATTGCAGGAAAAATAAAAATATCTGAGTTTTTAATACAATTGACGGCTACTTTGTGCAGTAAGTACATTAAAATTTTCTCGTCATATTTCGTAAACGGTTTTTGTATTTTGACTTATACTCATGAATTTTAATAAATAATCAGCCACGTGCGAGTCGGACTCGCGCGCGAAGTGTTCCGTACTGTACAGAAGCCCCCCTTAATATATTTTAATTTATTATTTATATTTGAAGGGAATTTATAACGTATAGTGTAATTGTGAATTTGTTTTGATAAGTACTGTAAGGAAGAGCCTAGATCCCACGACACAGGTCACCCTAGTGTGGGATCTAGTGCACAACTTGTTTTGTGTTAACTTTTATAAACAATAAACGTTTTTATTATTATTATTTATTATTTAACTTAAAGTTCTGTGAATATTTCAAGCATCTTCCTGTTGCCGTTATTAAAACAACAAAAAATCGCGTTTCTCGTATGGGAGCCCTCCTTAAATATTTATTTTATTTTCATGTAACTATTTATTTTTTAGAAGATATTTAACTACATATTGTGAGAATATTTCATGCATCTACCTGTCACCGTTATTATTATTGAGCGAAAACGGCAAAAAATTAGGTTTGTTGTATGGGAGCCACCTTAAATATTTGTTTTTAGGGTTCCGTACCCAAAGGGAAAAACGGGACCCTATTACTAAGACTTTGATGTCCGTCTGTCTGTCTGTCTGTCTGTCTGTCACCGGGCTGTATCTCATGAACCATGATAGCTAGGCAGCTGAAATTTTCACAGATGATGTATTTCTGTTGCCGCTTTAACAACAAATACTAAAAAGAAAATAAAATAAATATTTAAGGGGGGCTCCCATACACCAAAACTGATTTTTTAGACGTTTATCGCTCTATATTAATAATGGTAGTAGCTAGATGCTTGAAATTTTCACAGAATATTTAATTTAATATTAACTTCAATAATAAATAATTAAATTAAATTAAAATAAACATTTAAGGGGGGCTCCCATACAGTACGGAACTCCGTGCGCGAGTCCGACTCGTGCTTGGCCGATTATTTTTTTCTATTTTAGCATCAAAGTCAAAGTCAAATCATTTATTTCAACATATGAAATTTACATGCGGTTCTTAATTAACATGTTTATTATAGATATACACATGACCCTGATAAGGGTATGGCAATTTTATGATTCGTTAGATTCGTATTGGAACGATTTATTATTATGTTTTCTAGATTATCGTTAAAAAATTCGTCTAATGTGTAACAACATTTGTATGATAAAATAATTTTTAGTTGTTTTATAAAACAGTTTTCCTTTTCGATATTTGTTGTTATAGCGGCAACAGATATACTTCATCTGTGAAAATTCAACGTCCTAGCTATCACAATTCATGAGATACATCCTAGTGACAGACAGACGGACAGACGGACGGACAGCGAAGTCTTAGTAATAGGGTCCCGTTTTTACCCTTTGGGTACGGAACCCTAAAAATGACTAACATTAGATACCGAATTTAAATCATGACTACTGGTTAAGTTAGAAGAGTTAAACGCGATTTTCCTACGCGAGATGTCCTTACCATCATTACTGTTTGAAAAGATTAGATTACATATAATATACCTCGCAGGAAACAGAGCAGAATTCACAACGTTTCTGATTCGTTCCGTCAAGGAATGGAACAATCCATTTCCTGGTCGTACGAATGTTGAAATAAATGTTGTGTTAATGCATTTTTTTACAGTTTCATTCCTAGGCTGCCAAAGCGGGTTCATATCTTCCTGGCCGTCTTATACCATCGGCCTCTTCAGTTCAAATGAAACTGTTCTTTCCATGCCGATGACTTCAACCCACGTCGCGTTATTTGGGAGTCTCTCCAGTGTCGGTGGCTTCCTGATCAGTCCATTCTGTGGCTACGCTTTTAACACCTTCGGCAGAAAGTACTCAACAGTGCTTTTTGGACTTCCTTTCGTTGTAAGTATAACAGTTCTCTCCATGCTGATGAATTCTACCCACGTCGCGTTTTTTGGCATCCTCTCGAGTGTCGATGGCTACTGATTAGTCCGTTTTGTGCCTATGCTTTTAACACCTTCGGGAAGAAGTAAGTTACCGTTCTTTTTGGACTGGCTTTCGATGTAAGTATAATTTATCAATATTTTTTTACAAATATTACTGTTGGTACCTGATCAAGAAAATTATGTTTCTATGATGCCAACAACGCTTTCCTGTTTGTAAGTGTTGTATAGTAATATTTGTAACTTAATTATGTAATAGACCAGGGAAAGCCTAAAAAAGCTGGTGTGACAATTTTGACTCATTCAAGAGGGGTTGACAAGAATTTGCGATGGATCACGACTCATGGAAGGAAATGGGGAAGACCTTTGCCCAGGAGTGGGACAGTACAGGTTTAAAAAAAAAATGTAATGGTTATTCTTATATCAAATCAGGTTATCAGAATACCCGTGACCTCGACCGATGCGATTCGGAAAAAAAGGCGGGATAGTAAGGTTTTATTCATCGAGATATTTAAATAAATCTACATACCTATCGTATTTCTATACATAATGTTCTAAGCTTTGCCCATCCTTAAAATTTCTTTGTCCGGCACAAAAAACTAGAAAATGTATACAATCTATTTATCTGGGGTAGGTAACAGGGTATTTTGGGTTTCTATAGGTCCGCCAAAATCCACCAGTCTTACACGTGGGTATTGGCGGGGTGGTAAATGTTCTTCCACCAGAAGTTTTCCGTAGAGGTCTTTCATTTTATTGTTAAGCGACTAGAAAGGGATTTTCCGTATTTCCTAATATGGAAAATCCCTTTCTAGGCCGGGTGGCTAGCTAGCTTCTGGTTTCAGAGTTTTTAAACCACCTGAAGGCCTGTGAAAAAACGGGTAAAACAACTGACGTCTATAATTTAACGCATCATCTGAGCTACGGCAGTACTCAGTTGTAAATGTCACCCGTGGCCACCCATCTGAAGATTAGAGAAGCCGATCATTGTTTAACTAAATGGCATCAAGTTTAATTACGCTATAGGCGCTGCAAGTGATAAAACTGCAAGCTATAAGCCTAGATGTTATGCTGTATTTTTAAGCGATTGTCTTGCAACATTTTGTGGTCTACTAAAAAAAGTATTATGTATCCGTCTGTTTATGGTTTTTCACTGGCCATAAAGCATCTGGAAAAGATTCTTTCCATATTTCTCTACACGCAACGCACTAGTACCGAATCTAGTGCTGTAGTTGTCCATAAGTACGGTGCACTCTTACCATCGGGAGGCCCGTCAGTTTGCCACTTTATCATATAAAACTGTTACTGTCTCTATGGAAAAATAGGCTTTATGTTAATCTTCTTAATTAGTTTATTCACGTCAAGTTTTATTACTGAGACATGACGTTACTGTTTATGATTTTTCCAAAGCCTCAGCTGAGTATCAGACTATAATTAAAGTTATAACACGAGGGATTTTGATGTATATTTAGATATCAAAGGATTTCTTGTTTGTTTAAAGATTAAATAATGTAGCCTCAGAGATTATAATCAGCTGACGAGATAGTAATACATTATTGAATCACCTTTTAAGAATGGAAACCTGCATTGATCTTGCCTCGCGGGTTTGCTTGATTGATGTTTTTTTTTTAGTTATTAACAGAAAATTTATCACAAGTTTAGTATCTTTCTGTAGATAAGTTTTTACTTTTTGTTTTAATAATGTTAGTAAATGTGTTTTGTGTCTCTCTGCACCTAATTAATTTTTAAAATTAATTCATGTCCTTACTTGTGGAGTATGTAACAATAGTGTACCTAAGTATGAAATCGTAATTCCAAAATTTTGATCGATAACTACCGATTTAGTGCCAATGCATTTCCATTATTTTTATATGCTAGCTTATCAATAATCGTAATCTGATATAAACTATACCTGGTCGGTACTTATTGGAGTAGAAATTAAACAGCTTACCGGCGTTTCGGACACAACATTTTCAGGTTGGTACGTTGTCCGAATTGGCATTTATCATTTGAAAATAGTCATTCACTGAAAGTTCAAAATATTGAAGCTGGTTTGCATAGTAAAAAAGTTTTAAAATTATAAGAGAATAGAATGCTGTTATATTACAATCTGCTACCACAGCCAATTTTTTTATTTTTTCGGACACTTATTTTACGTTTCAGTGTTATTCAAGTTGCAAAGTAAATTTAACTCTACTTGTATCTGAAACAATAAATTTTATCATCAATTTGTGATTAATTTAGATATGAAGTGTTATTCTGGGACCGCCTGGACTACAACTTCATTAATAAAACGCCTTTGTTTTATTTCCAGCTGTCATGGACAATCATTTCCGTTACCGACAACGTATACTTGGTACTTCTGGCCATGGCACTGGTCGGTGTCGGCATCGCCGGACAATCTGTTTCGGTTATATTCATATCCGAAATCGCACATGACTCTATTCGAGGTAATGATGATTGGGATTTTATTTTGTCACAGTATTACTGTACTGTACTGTACCAGCCTTTTTAATAGTCCACTGCAGGACGTAGGCCTACACACTATTACACTGAGTATCAAACGTTGGCAATGCTTCTCATAAAAAAACAGTTGCATCGAGACTCAATATAACATTTAATCATGCAGAATATAACACTTGTACCTGTATCTGTATCAGCTTTTTAATAGTCCACTGCAGGACGTAGGCCTACCCATAAAGGGTGATTGGGCCATATCCACCACGCTGGCTCAGTGCGGATTGGTGGATTCAAATCCGCCATCGAATTTCTGCTACGGACGTATGCAGATTGCCTCACGATGTTTTCCTTCACCGAAAAACCCTTGATGTGGAATTCCATTCATAAATTCTAAAGAACTCATCGGTACAGGATTTGTCACTACCACTAGACCACCACGGCTTTGAATATAACACAGGTGTTACTAAAACGTTCCAAATGCAGTCGAATGCCAGTAGTGTAAAAGTCCGTAGGTATATGCTGAATCAAACATCGGCTGTGAAATTAGCAACGAGCTGCGAGAAACCCGATCCTCGCCCAACTGTTAAGTGCAATTCAGTCAGGATTGGGTTATCCGCAGATTTTAGCTAACATCACAGCCGCCAAGATGTTTGACTCCACTTAAAAATACCTAAGTTCCAAAGAACTCATTGTTGCGGACTGGGAATTGAAGTCTCATGGTTGTAAATTAGTAACCTGAAGCCGTAGTGATCACTAGGAATCTTTGACTTCATTTGACTCATAGAGATGGACATTTTCAACATCTAACAGACCTACTGATGTAACTGGAGATTCACCTATCTATTGATGCTACATGATTTGTATTAATTATGCTCTGTGCAATAACTGGAACTGATCATGTCCCATTCAGTTAATGTATGAAAGTGGCGGCTTGATAGGTTTCTATTGACCTATATTTCTTCTTTTCAACAGGAGGTTTGTCAGCCTGCCCGAATTCAGGGTACTTTATTGGCCTGCTGATATCTAATTTCTTGGGCGGACATCTGAGCTACAACCAACTCGCATACACCTCTCTCTCATCGTCCGTACTGGCAGTGGTACTGCTGCTGCTGCTTAAAGAATCTCCTGTTTATTTGGTTCTTGTGGGGAAAGAAAAGGTACTTTTAACACCATAATTTACAGGTATTTTACTAAGATGGTATTTCATTTTGCATTTTGAGGTCCTGATATAGAAGGTACTTACTTTTACACTGAAAGCCTTGGCCAAATCAAATTTTTGGATGTTAGGTAAAAGCTCCGGATAATCTAATAGTCACGCAGCTGTTAAGTGAGCTTCAGTCAGTATTGGGTTATCTGCAGCTTGTAGCTAACATCACAGCCTTCGAGAAGTTGATTCGGCCTATACCTTTGATTATGTATTTGTCTAGATACCAAATTGGCTGATCAAAACAGGCCAATGTCTATACAGGGTTATTTCTAATCAATTAGCATCCTTTTAGGTGCTTATTCTGTACATCAAAACTAACAACTTTTATTCTGCGACTTTTGCCAGAACTCAAAAAAAAAAATCAGCAACCCGCGACAAAAATGTATGGACATTTTTGTCGCGGGTGAACGATATTTTTCTATGGAACAACAATTTTTTTTTTCGTTTTGCCAAAAGTCGCAGAACAAAAGTTGTTAGTTTTGATGTACAGAATAAGCCTCTAAAAGGATGCTAATTGATTAGAAATAACCCTGTAAATGGTGTCTATGCATACAAATTTAGACATAATTATGTCAAAGATCTGAATCCGGTTTCTTAGTGATTGATGTTTTTATTTTTCACCATCTAGACAAATACATATTGAAAGGCATATACTTAAGGAATCATCGAGATATCTCTGCGAGGTAGAACAGGGATCAAGATTCGTAAATGAATCAATGTTTCCAATGCAGACTTGCTAATTAGTAATCTTGGAGAGCACATAATGTGGCTAATGGAGACGTTAAGTTTTTAAATGGAATTCAAGTAAGTCCAAGCACAACGTATAGGTAATGTTCTTTGACTAGGAAGAGATGACTGCTCAGCTGCTTAGGTAATTGCTGGCACAGGGTACACTCTCATAATGTGGTTTTAAAAACTCTAAAAAAAACACACAACATAATAAAATTTAGAATAAACGATTTGGCCTAAAACGCATAATCTTCTTCGTCGTGTCGATGGTTCTAATTCTAATTGTGTTGGTGCTAACTATAGAAATTTCGCTCAGTAGTTAGCGACTGCCACCCCAAAAGGCGAGGCATCCATGAGGTCACCCATCTTGGCTTATGGCTGCATGTGACAAGCAAAAAATTTTTGGTACTTGCACTTAGATTAGTGGCTTCCTATACCTAACGATAAACATTATAGTTTATTTTTAGGAGGCAGCAAAATCAATCTCATTCTACAGAAGACTAGACGAAACTTCAAAAGAGGTGGAGGCTGAAATCTCAAAGATCAAGTTACAGCTGGATCCAAGATTGGAACCCTTGCTGCAAGGAGGATATGGTACGATTTCATATTTTTTTCTAAATTTATTTCTATTTAAGTATATTAAGCAATGTCCCTTTTTGACTTTATTTTATTTTTGGTTTTCCAATAGAATTTTGCTTTTTTCAGAGCCAGTTGCAGGAAGTGAATTGATCACAGCAAAGGAACCAGTCCAGCAAACGAAAGAAATCTCATCTTGGAGTTTTCTTAGTAAGTTTATTTTTAGATCTACCTAGTAAATAAAATCGTATAGGCGGAAAGCCTGATGTCCGAGTTTTTAACCCTTTTGAATGCCTCTGACAAGGCTAATATACTACATTATGCCTTTTATCTATTAGTAGACCTTTTACAAAACATAGACCATACCGCAAATTGCGATATCTCACTGACCAATTATAAATAAGACAGTGTTTGTTAAAAAAAAAAAATGAAATTCTTTTGAAGCAGAACTCATTTCAAAATTCTGACTTCTTTCATGTTTGTAATCACTAATAATTTCATTTTTGTAAATTTTGTACTTTTGCAATTTTTGAAATCATAAAATTTTTCAATGATTACAAAACTTGCAAAAGTAGATAATTTCTTTGAAACATTTATTCAGGTTTTGGTACAATACATATATTTAGAGGCGTGATTTATGAACAAAAATTTAAACCGACTAAAGAGTATAATTTATGTTAATATTATGGAAAACCTACACTTTTATTTCCAGAAAACTCCAGGTCATCCCAAATCGCTCTTTTCAAGATGGTTACCCTTATGACCCTGACCAGCATGATGGGTCCAGTGCTCCTACAAGTGTACGGAGAGTTCATCTTTACGGAGGCAGCTCCATCGTTGGACCCCAACCGGTGCGCCGTGGTGCTTGGGGTGGTGTTCACAGTGGCAAGTTTTGGGTGTATCCTGGCGGTGGATCGATGTGGAAGACGGGTAGGCATTTTTGTTATCATCATCATCCACAGCCTTTATTACCCCACTGCTGGGTATAGGCCTCTCTCTTATAGTGCCATCTGTCTCGGTTCTTTCCCAATCGTGTCCAGGTTCGACCCGCGATTTTGACAAAATCGTCGACCCACCTTGCTGCTGGACGTGGACGACCCACGCTCCAAATATCATGTCTAGTCCACCATTCTGTTATCGTCTTGCTCTATCTGTCGTCTCTTCGTCTTGCCACGTGTCCTGCCCAGCTCCACTTAAGATTCGCTACTACGGTTCCGACGTCCCGGACTTGCGTCCTACATGATTCCGTGTTGCGAATACGGTCTTGGATTTTATTGCCGAGCATGCATCTCTCCATGGCTCCCTTTAACTTTAGTACTTTGTACTCGTATGCATAGGTTATTCAAGATAACTATACTCTTCTTTGAAAACATTAAATTTATCATTTTACTATCATAAAGAGACGATCTGGTTAGAACATAAAAATAGAGCTAGATACAAGCCGCATAATCGATTCTATTAACAATCTATTAGTTGGGTGTTTCTTGGGTGATAATATGATGATAAACCTGTTATGAGTTTACTAAAAGAGATTGTTGTTACTCACTAGTAAGCGCAGCATAGAACGCCTACAATAAAGTCGATCTGAATTTAAGCCGTTAAGGTGCAACAAGTTGACGGCGCGAACTCAGATTTGGCGTAGCTTAAATAAATCATATCTCAGCTGTATTGTCTGAAGAAGAGATAGATTCGATGATAAACAGTAGATATAGTGCGTGTGCACCTATCCTTACTAATATTATAAATCCGAAAAGTTTGTTGGTTTGTTGGTTTGTTACTCCATCACGCACCAACGGAGCAACGGATTGACTTGATTTTTGGCATGGACATAGTTTAAAAGGCGGAAGGAGCTTTAGGATACTTTTTATCCCGAAAAATTGCATAGTTCCTGTAGGACAGGACAAAAACCATCGAAAGCGAAACTGTCGCCACTATCACAAAGACGCTAAGTGATTAATTCCTCTATGACGCTAATATGGACTAACGAAACGTCACAGCCAAACGTAATTGGATGACAGGTGACATTGTCTGCAGACTTTTATAAATCACAAGTAGCATGGCAAGGGGACAAATTGTTTTTCCACCATTATATCCCCTTGAAGAGGAAATAAAGTATGGATTGAAAATGACAACTGACATTAAAATTGGATAAAATGTTATTTTACCTCTGCATGCTACATGTTACTATGACGTTTAATACCAGGCCGTCATTTTGTCTGACATTTAAAATATTTTTAAATCTTCTATCATTAGAGGTTTAACATGTTTCTTTATTCTACCTTTATGGTATACATCATACTTTAATATTATCAATCCGAAAAGTTTGTTGGTTTGTTCCTATTTGACGCAGCAACGGAGCAAAAGATTGACCTGATTTTTGGTATGGATACCTTTGGTTTAAAAGACAAAGTGATACTAGGATACTTTTTTATCTCGAGAAAATTCGTGATTCCCATGGGATAGGACAATAACTGTTTCTCAGCAATGGAGCAACGGATTGACTTGATATTTGGGGTGGGTATAGTTTGGAAGACGGAAAGTGACACAGGATACTTTCCATCGCGAAAAAATTGTGGTTCCCGTAGGACTTATATATAATTTTTTCTCAGCAACGGAGCAACTTGCCTTGGCTTATTGCATGAATATAGTTTGAAAGACGAAAAGTGACATAATAGGCCACTTTTTATCGCAAAAACTTTAACAGTTCCCGTAGGATAGGATAAAAACTAAGTGAGCGGGCTGCGGTAGCAGCCGTCTAAGCGCCAGAAATAACCTGTCATGGCAAGTTTAGGACGTTCCTACATTTTTCGCACTCCTTCGCGGCACTCAACAGAGCTAGCCCAGACTCGGGCTCCATAACGGAGCTTGCGCTCTCGCCATAATGACGGAGTGTTTCGGAGCACAAGACACATCGTCATCCACCACTCTGGACTAACCAGTACTGAACGTCAGACAGCATTCCAACGCCCTGGTCCCAGTGCAGCGGGTCAGTCATAGTAGCCCAGCGCCTGCCTCTTCAACTGCAGAGGGCAGTGAGAACGGCCATCGCGATACCGATACCTCTCTTCCCCTGCAGCCCCACTGCGTCTGCCAACACGTTGACGGCCTAGCGGAAGGTAGGGTAGGTGGCGGCACCCACACCACCAGTTCCATATATCCCTCCGCGGCCCCTAATCCGCGGCTGTTATATCAGAGTCCAGGAAGCAGCCTTGCTTTATGAAACTGAGAAGGGTTATTCCCAGCAAGTAACTGGAGATAGAGAGACAGAAAAGAAGCCACACCCAGCGCAGCAGGAGGAGCTGGAGTTCATATGCCTGGCAGACGGAGCAGCACTAGAGCAAAATCTTAACCGAGAAATTAACATATTTACAGACGGCAGCAAAGTTAAAGGGAAAGTTGGGGCGGCATTATCCATTTGGGATGATGCCACTGAGATCAGTACCCGCAAGCTGAAATTGGCCGATTGGTGCTCCGTGTACCAGGCCGAGTTATTGACACTTCTTGAGGCTACCGAAAAAGCAAAAATCTTTTGTGACTCCAGGTCTGCACTGGAAACGGTAGTTGGCGTATCTTCCCTCCATCCCTTAGCAGTAAATTCAAAGCTAACATAAAGTTGCTACACGCACAAAATAAAATAGTGAAACTTTATTGGATTAAAGCACACGCGGGGATGGAGGGAAATGAGAGAGCGGACCAGCTAGCAAAGGAAGCAGCACTGCACTCGAAGTGCAGACCTATTTACGATAACTGCCCCGTTTCATTCGTCAAGCGAGAAATCCGAAAGGACTCTCTTGACGAGTGGAACCGGCGTTATCAGGATGGCCACACAGCGGCGGCAACCAAAACATATTTTCCGGATGCAAGGGCGGCATACAAGATCGTAAGAGAAATAGCACCAGTGGGAATCATAACTCAAGTGCTGACGGGGCATGGTGGGTTTTCCCAATACTTACATCGATTTAAGTTAAGGGAAAGCCCATCGTGCATCTGTGAACCCACAAAAGAGGAGACTCATGTGCAGTGGCACATAATCTTGGAATGCCCAGTTTATGGAAAGCAGAGATTTTATTTAGAACAAAAAATTGGAATTAATCTAACACGTAAAAACCTTAGAAACAAATTTATCGATTTTTGCACAAACATTTGTAAAAAAGCAATAATTAGGAACAAGTAGGTATAAACTTTGCTGTACCATTGTAATGTTTATTATAACTGCAAACAGCCAAAAACATTGAAATATAGGTATAGTTTTTATTCATTTGTAATTAAGACCCCTGACCCTTGCATATACACTCTAACCTTGCATTCCTTTAAGGTATTTTGATATTTGTCGGTTAGGTTATTAGGTTTCGCAGCCGACATAAACATAAGCCAAAATCAAAATATAACGCGGGCGAAGCCGCGGGTAAAAGCTAGTTGTAATATAATTTTGGTTTTATTTGTTTTAAAATACCTATAATTACAGCTGAGTTCTAAATGCGCATAAGGTTTTCTCCGTAGTAAATTATAAAAAAACTGTGTAATGTTGCAAACGGGGAAGCCGTTTGCAGCACCACAAGTTAAAAGAGGATTAGAGAACCCGTAATGTGGCAAGCGGGGAAGCCGGTTGCCACACCACAAGTTACGAGACTTCAGAGAACCTAACCAAAGAGTCCTACTACACTAACACACACTGCACTTATCGTCTATAAAGTCTTCAAGAAGCGGAGAGAGAGAGAGAAAATTTTGAAGGAGTCCTTGGAAAGTTAGCCAAAAAGGGAGAGGGTAGCACTCGTAGAACCACGCTGGAGGCTGGCCGAGGATTTTCTATAGCCTGAGTTGGACCCGCCGATAGTGTGGCGCCAGCCAGGTAGCGCTAGGTGAGCGCTAGCGTGGAGACATCTGTCGACTGAGGTGGAGGCGCCGGCCCAAACCGGCCGACAGGCGCCGGCCCAAACCGGCCGACAGGCGCCGGCCCAAACTGGCCGACAGGATTCGAAGTCAGCGCCAGCCCAGTGCTCCAGGGGTAAGGGGTCAGTGGCCCCAAAACAAGAGATCCACCTGTAATCAAAGTCAAAGGGACCGGAGCCTCTCACCCTGACTGTTACTCGACGCTCATGCCGTTAACAGGACTCGTCCACGCAAACTCAAATTCACACAGTCTACATCTTTATAGGAAAAAAAAGGTGTCTTCAAGATGACTTTCAACTCCAGACTGCCCGAATTTTACAAAACAAGGATCGCTGATCCTGTCAAAAAAAAAAACATTTCAAAAATTTGAATTTCATAACTAGAATTGTAAGTTGGCAGTGTTATCGTTGAAAGAGTCTGAATGTAGAGAAGCTAACAAAAAGGTTAGTTTCTCTACAACTGTTAAGTTAATTTATTTAAATAATAGTTATTTGAACTGACGAATACATAAACAAGGCCGCTATTTTCTTAAAAAATGACTCAGTTTAGTTCTTCTGTGTTTTTATTGCATCCAAAGTTTCCTGAAAATTTGAGTCAAAATTCAAATGTTCCAAGGCTTATATCATTTGAGTGTAGATTTTTTTTCACAGTTTTATTAGCAATAGGCATACATTTTGTAAATACAAATTGATTTAGATGTTAGTTTTAGATTTTCAACAGCAAACACTGGTGTGATTACCCACCGACGTTTGTATGGAGTGATGAGGGACTTGTTTACTCTTAATAACCTGGACAGGTATGATTAGAACTACAGAACAGAACTCCAAATCGATTTAATGTACTGTACCAGCCTTTTTAATAATCCACTATCAGACGTAGGCCTACCCACGAAGGGTAGTTGGACCTTATCCACCACGTTGACTCAGTGCGGACAAATTCTTTTGAAGGACATAAAATATGCAGGTTGCGTCGCGATGTTTTCCTTCACTAAAAACTAGCAGGTACCTATTAGTATGAAATTCCGTTCATAACTTTCGAAAAGCTGATTGGTACGAGACCGGGATTTGAACCTGTAACCTCACATCGTATCAGCCACATACTGAGAGTTATGGGCCACAATAATCACAAAATTATAACACGGTCTGACCACTTGGTCCCGTAAGAGATGGCCCGACGACATTGACACTTTTGGAACTAGTACGCTATATCACAAAACAGCCAAAACTGGAAAAAATGGGGGAGGCATTTGCCCAGCAGTGGGACACGATAGACTAACAACAACAAGCCGAATAAGCTTTGATCCAACGTTCTAATAATAAAAGGTGATCTTCATTTTCAGGCTCTTCTAGTCTACACGGCAGCTGTATGCGCAGCCAGCGCTTTCCTCTTTGGCACTGCGCTGCAGTTCCACTGGGCTCCAGACTGGCTCTCCGCTCTCTTTGTGTACACGTTCTGCTTCTCTTACACCGCTGGATGTGCGACCATACCTTTTGTTCTCATGGGCGAAGTGTTTCTGCCAGAGGTGAGTTTCATTTATTGCCCTCAGAACAAATAAAAAAATCAAGACAAAATGTTGTGAACAAAAGTGAAGCCAGCAAAACTACGCCTCGCCTTGTACAGACACAATTACACACATGCACGTATAACGAAACTACGGCTGGGCTCGTCAGTCGAACTATAGAGGCGCAACACCGACGCACTCACCACATGTATAAAAAACCGGCTTCACTTGTCGGTTCACGACGTTCTGTCTTGATTTTTTTATTTGGTCTGAGTTATTGCCTTTTTAACCTTCTCCCACTTATTTATACAGGGTCTATCCAGAACTGTAAGACAACAGGAGGTTATTCAAACCATCATTATGAACAACTGTAACTCTGAGGCCAAACCGAAATTCAAGAAAATAATCGGCCAAGTACGAGTTTGACTCGCGCACGGAGGGTTCCGTACTGTATGGGAGCCCCCCTTAAATATTTATTTTATTTTAATTTTATTATTTATTATTGAAGGGAATATCAAACTAAATATTCTATTAAAATTTCAAGCATCTACCAGGTACCATTAATAATATAGAGCGAAAAACGTCTAAAAATTCAGGTTTGTTGTATAGGAGCCCCCCTTAAACATTTATTTTATTTTGTTTTTAGTATTTGTTGTTATAGCGGCAACCAAAATACATCATCTGTGAAAATTTCAGCTGCCTAGCTATTATGGTTCATGAGATACAGCCCGGTGACAGACGGACAGACAGACAGACGGACAGACGGGCATCGAAGACTTAGTAATAGGGTCCCGTTTTTACCCTTTGGGTACGGAACCCTAAAAATTAGCTGTTGAACTGTTTTATACAATTTATACGAGTTAAGTATTTTTGAAAATCTTTGGGGTCTTATTTCTAGTTAATTAAAATTAAATATTTACTAATCCGTTGTTTGGTTTTATTAAATATTTACTAATCCGTTGTTTGAATACATAACTACCTTCATGATAAACTTAATTTACATAGCTTTTTACATTATTTGGATTTTTATGTTATAGTTCATGTCTTTTTCCTAACTCTAATTTTTGAATTATCTCTATCAGGTCAGAAGCTTCTGCAACACCATCACCATGATCAGCCTTTGGATCTCCAACTTCACCATTCTTGGCTCTTTCAACCTCATGCTGGAGACGATGGGGTTGGGCTGGGTCTTCTGCTTCTATTCTCTTCTATGCTTTGCTGTTGCTGTCTACAGCAGAGTCTTTATACCCGAGACTAAGGGCCTGTCTGTGACTGAAATACAAATGCTTTTTCTAAAAGATAAACAGCCAAATGAGGTTTAATATTCATATGATATAGATTGATGCAAAGGACACGTCCACAAAATGTATGGAGGCTGGTATAATAATAATCAAAAAATCTAACCACAACATGTGTTACACCTCGAGAAAAAACATATTATTCTGAGTCTATTACATCAGTTGAAATTAAATAAGAGCCATCTGATTTTTTTCAAATTAATTTTGAATTCCTTAGGATAAATAAATATGTTGGACAGAATAAGTGGATTATTTCTGGCAACTCTGATTAAGCAACATTGAAATAGCTAAAATAAAAGCATTTTTATCAATTAGATGGGTCTAATTGATAGTCTAATACATTTTTTTTAATTTATTAGACCCTTTTAGGAATTAGACCTACAAGTGAAACCTATGCTATATTTTATCATAATATGTCTATTTTTTGATATGGTAATGTCTATAGATAATAAAAATGGCTATTCGAAAAAAAAATCCTTACGTTTACCCAATTTTGTTGTTATGGGAAGACCTTATAATAATTATGAAGTGAAAAAATTGTATGAGTTGGACGATCTGCATATAAAATAAATGTATTTCTTGATGAAAATGAAATAAATATGAAATTATTTTATGGCACAATTATAAAACGTTTTTATTTGTCCAATACCATTTTATTCTTAATCAACCTACGGCTACAATCACCTTTTGACTAATTTTAAATTTAATTCTAAATGATATGCCATTTTTTTTAAATTAAATACTATAATTGAAAGCTAAATTACCAAATTTATCGATGTCCTAAGCTTACAGTCATTGTGAACTACAGGGTCATCCTGAACTGGTGCACTAAGACGACAGGAGGTGATTCAGACCATCATTACGAACAACTTTTTAGGTTCTATGTTCGTCGTATGTATATTTTTTTGTGTATGTTCATCGATAATTCCGCCAATTGTGAACCGAATCGAAAAAATCTTCATTAGTTCTAAAGGGTATACTCCTGGGGTGGTCCCATTTATATTTTATAGAAATCGGCTAAGCCGTTTTTGAAAAAATCAACAATAATATGAACAATATGAGCGAAATATTTGACACACGATGGAAGGCAGTTTTGACATTTTTTGCAAAAAATAATTATACTATATGGCCAACCCGGAATTCGAGCAGCGAACAATCAGCTGTTTTGTAGCATTTTGCTGATTCCGAGTTTCCGAGTTTATGGAACAGCTGATTTTTTTTTCTCGAATTTTGATGGTCTTAACCATCCTCTTCCGGCTTAGTACCTACACCAGTCTGGATAACCCTGTGTAATGTAAAGAGTCATATACGATGACTGTAGCTTGATCATAGTTTAAGATGTTTTGCGTCTGAGATTCAACCTCTAATATGTACCTTAATCGCATACTTTGGCAACTTATAAGGCAAGACACAAACATATTTTACAAATCATTTACTTTGTCAAAAATCATGTCCTAAAAGTTTATTCTACTTTATCATCAGGCACACAAAAGGCTTCAAAATGTCTGGAATCAGGAACATTTTAATTTTATAATTTACATTACAAAATAACTTTTTTTTAATAGGACAAGTGTCTTTATTACTACCGCTAAATACAAAATCTACGTAATCTAAAACTATTTAAACTACTAATATATAACAAACAATTGGATCATCCAGAGACCCTTGAAAGTCTAAAGATAATCCAAATGCTCGCGCCCACTGCCAGTTGGCAGCGTGCCCAGCATGCTGGCAGCATTGCCACGCTGAATAGCAACGCTTATACGTTGAGCCAAATAAACACATTTTGGTCAAAATAACTTATCTATCTTTGAATAGGTGCCTTGGTACCTACATGGTTTAATTGTACGAATTTTAAAACTGTAGAACTAAGGGCTTCCGTGGCTCGCATGACACGTCAAATTGTAGGTTCAGGCTGTTTTAACCGTTTAGCCAAGGCAGGGGCCTTCAGGCGGATTACAAACTCATACACCAGAGTTATCCACTTGGCCTATACGAACTTACTTATAGGCCGTATCCTTCGAGCAAATATCTACAGAGCCACAATCCATAAGTGAGAGTACCTAGTAATAATATGTCCGAGCGCCGTCAAATTTTACCAACTTAGATATTTACATTAAATAATTCACATTGACCCGTTTTCTCAAATCTAGACGTTATGTCACGTAATTAGTGCCGTGTGTAACCGAGCAGTTTTGCATCGCGCGGCGTTGTAGTCTGCTTACAATCGCCTTACGACTAACTAAAAAGCCTGCCCACTACGTAGCTTGGGCAGAGTTTTGGCTCGAACACTTTTATTGCACGATTGTGACTCTATAGATATTTGCTCGAAGGTCGAATCATACAATTTGGCGGATGTGATGTTAGCTAAAAGCTGCGGATAGCCAAATCCTGACAGAAGCTCACTTAACAGGTACGCGAGGATAATTCGCAGCTAACATTACAGCCGCCAAGTTGTATGATTCGGCTAATGCTTTAATATTGTGGCCAATTTTGAAGGCGACATCGTAAATTTAATAGCAACTTAAAATATTGCTGTTTCTTTCAAATGCATATAGTGAAAAAGAAACAGCAATATTTTAAGTTGCTATTAAATTTACGATGGCGTTTTTAAAATTGGCAACATTATAGAGTTGAAAAAATCATTGACTCTTATAAATTACAATCCATAAACTCAGACCAAATAAAAAATCAAGACAGAATGCAGTGAACAAACAAGTGAGGCCGGCAAAACTACGCCTCGCCGTGTACAGACACAATTACACACACTGTCACACACAAAGACGTACAACGAAACTACTCCTTGGCTCGTCGGTCGAACTATGGCGGCGCAACACCGACGCACTCACCACATGACTGTATAAAAAACCGGCCTCACTTGTCTGTTCATGACGTTCTGTCTTGATTTTTAGGATTCCGTACCCAAAGGGAAAAACGGGACCCTATTACTAAGACTTCAATGTCCGTCTGTCTGTCTGTCTGTCTGTCTATCACCGGGCTGTATCTCATGAACCATGATAGCTAGGCAGCTGAAATTTTCACAGATGATGTATTTCTGTTGCCGCTATAACAACAAATACTAAAAACAAAATAAAATTAATATTTAAGGGGGGCTCTCATACAACAAACCTGAATTTTTAGACGTTTTTCGCTCTATATTACGAGTAATAATGGTACCAGGTAGATGCTTGAAATTTTCACAGAATATTTAACTTTATATTCACTTCAATAGTAAATAATAAAATTTAAATAAAATAAATATTTAAGGGGGGCTCCCTCCTTATCATATTTGGTCTGAGTCCATGAAATAAAAGTTTAAAACTAATATCCTAATCCATCACAGCCTAATAACACCTAACATAAGATCGTCGTACATCTTCTGTGTAAACGGCACATATTCTCCAGTTTTCTGGTCTAAAAAGTATATAGGATCCTTGTGAGCATTGAAGGAGTACCCTTGTTCCATTAGTTCTTTCTTTTTGAGCTTAAATGTGGCAGTCAGAGGAGTTTCTGGAAGAATCCTTAAGAATAACGGTCTGGCGTAGGCGGGGAGGGATGACTTGAAGCCCTTGGATACAAGGGATAAGTCGAGTTTCTTTTCTGGATCTGATATTGCTGCCATACCGGCTTTGCCTTCTACGTGGGGTATCTGTAAAAGGAAAATATAAGGAAAAAGGTTAAGGTAGTACATACCTACCTATATCTAGCAGAGATCGAAAACATAAGCGAGATTTTTCTTTTGCTCTTCCATTATAGAGCAAAAGCATATTTTATTCACGTTTGGTGTAATTCCACTGCTTCTGCTTACGATCAACAAAAATCAATGGATACAAAATATTAACATATACGAGTACCTACCTACAGACGGACTTATTCAAGCAAGGATATCATTTTACTCATCATAAGCAATTTATTTCTTCACCGCAAATCGCGAAATAAATCTGATAATCCATAGTCATGTATGAAAGTTGATTGAAACAGTTGATTTCATTACATGCTATCTTCGAATGTGTTCATTGGTTGTCCAAAGAAACATCCAGATAACAGTGAAAAAATCTTCACCGGAATCGGCGGACATAATTCACTTCTAAGAGACATTATTTCCAACTAATATCTGACTATATTCTAATCTATACTAAAGAAGATAATTATAAAAGATAGATATTATTTAATTTCAGTAAGTAAATTACACTCGATAGTATATATACAATAAAATATACTCCGAGCAACACTTATAAACGCTTGAGTTTGTGAGTTCCTATGTATGAATGTTTATTACTCTTTCACGCAAAAACGACTTAACGGATAGAGATTTGAACTTTACAATATAATAATAATAATATTATGCTTAGATATACTTACATCAGAATAACACAAGTCAGCTAGTAAGCATATACTTCAATCATTAAGTTTGTACTTAACAGAATATTAACTAAGGATTTAGTATTGACTAAAATACTTACTGAGACTCCAAACACAATGGCATCTTTCAGGCCAACCAACGTGCTTATAACTCCTTCCACTTCTGCTGTAGACACGTTCTCTCCCCGCCATCTGAAGCAAACATCCAAAATGAACAGGCGTTATTGTCAATTCTTAGTACAATCCAAATTAAAGATTTCTCTCTATTATAAGAGTAAGTGCTATATAAATAAGAATAAGTTGTCAATTTCGTATCGAGACACGCGTATGATAGGCGTAGAAGGATTTCTTACATTCATTCAACCCTATTCGAAATTTTTCGCATCCACTTTACATGTCTGGGAGCTACCCCTTAGATACAGAATTTTGAATTGCGAGACAAACCCGCGTTTCCTCGTATAGTAGGTACTCCAATGTTGAAAAAGATCGCCAAATGCAGTCTAAACTATTGTTGAACGTCTATCTACTTAGTAAAGTGTGAGCAATTCCTTTGTTAAATTTAGTTAAAACTAGCGCCCGCCCCGGCTTTGCACACGTGTATTTTACTAATAAACCTTCCTCTTGAATTACTCTATTACAAAAATCCGCATTAAAATCCGTTGCGTAGTTTTAAAGATATAAACATACATAGGGACTGACAGACAGCGGGAAGCGACTTTGTTTTATACTATCTATTAGAACCGAGCTAGTTTCCACAGTCAAATTTTGAAACTTTAAATATTTAAAATTGAGATCTATGGATACTAAAGCTATCATAATGTCAGCTTAGTTCATAATTTTGGGAGATTATGTGTTTTTATGTAATGGTTACGGACAGCCAGACGGACGGACATAACGAAACGGGTTCCTTGTTTTACTATGGAACCTTCAAAAGTAAACAAAATTGTAAATAGGGAAAATAGTTGTCAACATCTATCTCTGAGTAAAAATCAAAGAGTCCAAGACAAAAAGGTCAATGCCAAACCTCAAGGCAAACCAGCTAACATTTATAGAAAGGTTCAATACTCGTATAGAGCTAAAATGAAAGTGAATCCAACTGTTATAGGGGGAGAGACGTGGAAGAACGACCATCACTCATCTGATAACCAGATGAGATATGAAATGTTAGATTCAGCAGTTCCAAATTAAAGTCACAATTGATAAAAATTGCAGCGTTTACCAAAAGTTAATAGCAAACTAATCGTATGGAGTCGGTTTGTCCAATTTTGGCAACAAGAATACATGACATCGTCCCATAACATCCAGTAAATGGTGTAAACATATTTTTACACAATTTATTGGATGAAAAAGATTTTCAATTTGAGTAAAATTACAGAATATTTCGATTAATTAAGTGATTTGCAGCGTTCGTTGCGTAGTCTATCTCAAAGGCTTACCTGCAAAAAAAACTGGAGGAAATATCTTTAATTCAATAAAAAGTGGCCAATAACACTTTCCGAGAGGCAAGCTATAATAAGCGGGTTTTTAAATAAATAGTAGTTGATAAAAAATATGTCTCATCTGGTTACCACATCGTTGAAAGTCGATCGTCAGCGACTCTTAGACCATTAGCCTATTTTTAAATGCTAATCAAATTTATATGCGTCATTAGTATTATTGTTACATTTTCAGTGGATAAAACTTTATATTAATAGTCAGTTGATCAACTATGGTTAAGTCATTATCTACTTGAAAGTATGAGTCTCTAAAATAGCTTTCTTTATCCAACTTTCTGTATATTGTATCTCTGAA